>JAVXUP010003824.1:0-51595 GCA_033070095.1 Escallonia herrerae | reverse complement strand
ACTTAGATTTGATGGCTCTCATAGGTCCATCAGAAATAAAATTCTAGTCTTTGGTCGAAATATTATTAGAAAACAATTATTACAAATGTCAAACAAAGTTGATGGCTTATACAAAAAATTAAAGGTCCACTGCATCTTCTTCTTCCTCATCTTCGGCGTCATCTTCTTCCTCGTCTTGCAAACCCCCTGGACTTATCCCCAGTGCCTTGTAATGGTTCCGCTTGTCATGGTTGGTCATTTTGTTGCACAATGCACACCTTCTCAGCTTTTTAGGTTGAGTTGCTTGTTCAATAGAGCTCTTCATCCGCGTAGATCTCTTGCGGCCTTTCGTTTGCGATATAATTGGATCCAAAGGCCGGATATCATTGTCGTCTTCCTCCCCCGGCTCGTCATCTTCTGATCCCGTTGTAGGCTCAGTGTCAACCGCATTGCTGACTGAAGCTGCTTCCAACTGGTCGACGATGGGCTCTTGCTGCTGAGCTACCTCGAGGAGATGTTTATATCCGGTCATTGTAGCAGCACCCTTTATGGACAAACGGGTAAACATTGTCACCAGATGATTATACCGCAACGTCTCTGATTCTTCAAAGTCAGTATACGGATGCTCCGGAAAGGCAATGGTACCGTGCAACCTGTTTGCACCTTTCGTCCACCGTGGCAGGACATATTTATCGGGGATTGTCCTGATATTCTTCTGGGTGAAAAACAGCAGAATGTGTCTACACAGGATGCCATGGAACTCAAACTTCTTGCAAACACATGTCACCGAATCTGTCAATGTGTCGTGGCTCACCGTATACATTCTGCGCAGCTTCTCAGGGACGAGGTCATTCACGAGCGAATAAACCTTGTACTCACGCGTAGACTTTCTGCCACCTTGTTTATACTGTATCGTCCCGATTTTTGCAGCTCTACTTGGTATAGCAGAAGATCTCCTTCGTATAGACTTTTGCACCGTTCAGCTCCAGCGGGGTCTCAAGCAACCTTCTCCTTTGTTTGTACGTGCTTGCAAAGTCTGCAGCCCTTTCTTTCACGAATAACGAGGCAACCGCTTTTTGTGCGGATGTGATGAAACTCTTCAAATTGGTAGTTGTACCCACATAACTATCAAACCAGGCATTCATAGATTCACTCATGCCCGTCGTTTTCATGCCTAAAAATACCTCCTCGTGTAAACGCCAATCCATTGCTCTTTGAGCTCGTACAAGTGCTGGAGCCACTCGTTGTCTTGCAATGAGTAATCCTCAACAAGCTTTTCCCACCTCTCCTCAAATTCCTCAATCGTTAACGACTTATTAACACACTTTTCAAAGTCCTGTTTAAAGTCTGGATACTTTGCATACACGTGATGCAAAGTTCAGGGTATTTGTTGCTTATGTGCCAAGTGCACAAGTTGTGTCGAGTATCTGGGAAGACGGTAGCAATAGCCTTCTTCATTGCCAAATCTTGATCGGTGATGATAACTTTTGGTGCTTTGTTGTTCATTGCTTCCAGCCACGCCCTAAACAACCATCAAAAGAACTCTCGCTCTCGTCCCTTAACAAGGCGAACCCGAACAGGATGGAGTGATAATGATGATTGACCCCGTGAAAGGAGCGAACGGCATCGAGTACTTGTTGGTACGGTATGTGGTGTCGAAAGTCACGACATCCCCAAAATGCTTATAAGCTAGCCTCGAACGACCGTCGACCCAAAAAATTGTACTAACTCGATGCTCGTCGTCAAGTTTATAATCGAAGGTAAACTGCGGGTCCTCCATCTGCATCCGTTTCAATAGGCTCATTGTGGATTGAGCATCATTGAGGTCATACGCGGCTCGTCTATGGGTTCGGACCGCGTTACGAACGTCTGTCGTGTTAAAGTTTAAATTTTGAATTCCCCCAGCCTGTTCAGCAAGAACATTAACAATGTCAGTAGGTCCTATCCGCGCATTGCTCATTGTGTGAATTAGGCTCCTCGCGACCTTACCCATCTTCTTGTGTTGATGCATCTGACTCACCTTAGAAGGGGTTACTAACGGGTGATTGTGTGCCAGTTCCAGGCTGGTAATAAGCCAATGATCTTGCTTGGGTTTATAGCTTACGAACATCTTGACCTGGCAATTTGTGCATGCAAAGCAGTCCCGTCTTCTACGCGAATATCCTATTTCGTCATCACTGTCATCATTGCCTACGCGTGTCTCATTTTGCTGTGGGTTTCTGTCCCTATGACACTCGTATAAGCGAGAGCATATCTTTTTTGTTACGTTGCTTGTTCTTGTAGTCTTTATTCTAATGCCAAAACCAACCCTCAATGAATACGCTCGAAAACATTCTTCAGCTTCTTCCAATGTTTGAAACGTTCATCCTAGATACGGATCACTAGCATCTACGGGGGTGTTGGAGCTCGACACGAAATCAGACATTGTGAAACAAGACCTATGTAGAAATAGACTACGCTTAACAATCAAATGGCATTTTTAACTGAAAATATTACATCAAAATTACCTTGGCGAATAGACCAATTTAGGATGACAAATATACCATATACATAATCTCAAAAGTGTCTCAAATTTAACAATTATTAATTTATTGAACATAACAAATTAAAATTACTAAGATAAATAGACAAATTCATCATGCCAAAATACAACAAACATATCTCAAAAAATTTGAATTTAAATAGGATAAATTTTTTGAAGTTAGCGAACCTCAAAAAAATCAAATTTAACTATAATGAATTTAAACAAAAGTTAACAAATTAATTTCTAGAACATCACAAATTGATGATAGAATATCACAAATTGATGAATAAAGTGACAAATTTCTAAAACATCACAAAAAACCTATACTTTTTTGTCCAAAAAAAATTATACTTTATCAGTCAATCCATAAAGAAAACTTCACCATTCACAAACTTACCTTGCTTGAGTGAAGCTTGAAGCAAGTGTTACTTGAAGCTTGAAGGGAGCTGAAAATGGAAGCAAGTGAGTCTGAAGGAGAAGAGAATTGTGCTGAAAGAGCTGAGAATGTTTTGGAAATAGGCAATACTATCCGCGATACTGTATAGCAGACATCATTGGCGACAGCTTTGACGTGTGCATAAATAAAGGTACAAAAATTAATGGAAGTGTGTCAGTCGTGTCAGTCAAAAAGTCATCAGCTACACTGTGTGGCGGACTACTTTTTTACTGTCACGTGTCAGGACAAAAAAGTTGTCCGCCATACAATGTAGCGGACAGAGGAGGAGGACAATCTAGTAAAAAGATCTATCCGCTACACTATGTAGCGGACGACTGACAGCTTTTGAAAAAAAAATATCTAGGCCATCCAACTTGAAAGGATGGACGACCAGATCGCGCTAGTAAAATCTCATATTTTGATAGTGCTAGCAAAATAGGCGAAGTTACTAGAGCGATCTGGCCATCCACGTACAATCTGTGGACGGTCCAGATCTTTTTTTACGTTTTTTAAGTCCGTCCACTACATTATGTACCAAACAATTTTGTGACAAAAATACCCTCCAGCTTAAAAAGAGCCCGTCCGCTACATTATGTAACAGACTAGTTTTGGACCTTTTTCTCTTTCTATCATTAATGTTCTGACTTCTCTCTCTCTCCTCAATTCCCGATTATATCAGTCCGCTACATAATGTAGCGGATAAAACAAGACCCGACGACATATTATGAAAAGAGACAACTCTTTTTATTTTTTAGAAAAGACAACTGTGTGTCAGATCTGGAAAAAAGAGAGAACTTCTTTTTTCTCTCTTTTCCTCATCTCTCATCCTTTCCATCTTCTCCCTCTCCCTCTCCCTCGTACCTATTCTCTAAAGATGGCAGATCTAGAAATGAGCTCTCTTCTTCCTCTCTCTTTCTTCCCCTACACAAGATATTTGCGGCCATAGCAACGGAAATTGCTCTTCTCAGGATCTACGAATTGTGGGGATTTGATGGCGAGGCGATTTTCTTGGCTCGCCCATTTCACCTGAACCAGTATTTTTTCCTCTCAAACAAGGGAAAGTCCCCACCACCATGGCTGCTTGCGTTCAAGCTTTAAAAACAGACACTTGTGATCCAAAGAGATCCCAACTTGAAGACTATGGTTACGTAAAATACTGCCGAATGAAACTGAGAAGGGAGATAAACTGAGAAGAGTATTACCTTATTTGTTCGCTACATAATGTAGCGGACACTTGTGACCCAAAGAGATCCCAGCTTGAAGACCATGTTTACATAAATTTTTTCGCTACATAATGTAGCGGACTATTGATGGCTGATGTACAATTTTAATGCACGGCTCAAAGGGTTTTCAGTTGTAGTTGTGGATTACATTGTCATTCAATCGTTTGGATGGCATTACTGCTTTTTTGATTCACACTTATTCCCTAAAGGGTCCCCAACAAATCTTCGTACAGTTTTTCTAACTTTTGTAGGGGAGATAATCATACAGGTACAGTTGTTTTTGCAGAGAAAGATCAGTCCTTTTAGGGCCAAAAGACAGCATATTTAGATCAATAGCTTACCAGTCTTTGGTCTTTTATGATCTGCAACAATACTAATGACTTGTCCCAATTATGTTCATACAGGTGCAGTTGTAGAGCTAGAATGCAACAACACCAAGTACAGACTAGTCCAGAAGTTCAAAACAGACAAAATGGCTACTTTTTCATCATGGCAGCAAAGTCCATCACCACCTCGATCCCACAAGTGCAAGGTTTCCGTGGCCTCCTCACCCTCTGCTACCTGTAACCAGCCAACCAATCTCCATTATGGCCTCAAGGGTACCATCTTAATGCCATCCATATCACTTCACATCCCAAACTCCCCCTACAAGTGTACTCAAAGTCGGGCCTTTTGCGTTTTAGCCTTCAAGCAAAGTTCCATGCCTTCGTTGAGATTCTGAGAAGAGCAATTCTCGTTGCTACGGCCGCAAATATCTTGTGTGGGGGGGGAGAGGAAGAAGAGAAGAAGGGAATGAGGGAGAAAACAAAAAGTGGTGAGAGAAAAGAGAGAGAAAGAAAAAGAGTCAAACTACATTAATGAGAGAAGGAAGAGAATATACTGTCTTGCCTTATTTATCCGCTACATAATGTAGCGAACGAGCACTGTATTATCAGCTACATTATGTAGCGGATAGATATAGTCGGCAATTGAGGAGACAGAGAGAGAGAGAGAGAGAGAGAGAGAGAAAGAAAGAAGTCAAAACATTAATAACAGAAAGAGAAAAAAAAAGTCCAAAAACTAGTCCGCTACATAATGTAGCGGACGGGCTCTTTTTAAGCTATATGGTATTTTTGTCACAAAATTGTCCGCTACATAATGAGTGAACAGACTTAAAAAAAACGTAAGAAAAAAAAAAAAAAGACCTAGACCGTCCACAGATCTCGCGTGGACGGTCAGATCGCGCTAGCAACTTCGCCTATTTTGCTAGCACTATCAATGGATCAGCTCCATATATATATATATATATATATAGACTAATTACACCTATGTCCCTGAGGTTTGGGGGTAATTACACGCGAGGACACAAAGTTTCAAAATGTAACATTCCATGACCAAACACTTTTAAAATGTATCAGACGTGTCCATCCGTTACAATTCCGTCCAAAAATTGTACTTTTTTAATGATGTCAGCAATACGTATTTTTAAAATGACGATACTACCCCTTTATATAAAGAATATTTCAAATTTTTAAGTTAAGATTTTAAGTCTTAATTTAAACATTAGGGTTTCAATCTTTAATTTCTGAATCTGTCAATTAGCTTCAAAAGTATAATTTGCAAATTAGGGTCTCAATCTGCCAATTAGGGTTTCAAATCCCTAATTTGCAAATTAGGGCTTCAAAACCCTAATTTGCAAATTAGGGTTTCAATCTGCAATTGCAAATTAGGGTTTCAAAATCCAAAGATTGCAACCTCTTGTCGCCGAAAAGGGACCTAAACTCGATTAAGCGATGGAGCTACCGGCGGCATAGGGCAATGGAGCTGCTGACATGGAATGAGGGAGTGGGTTGCTGTGGGGGATGAGAGAAGAGATGAAGGGGAAGAGTGACGTCGCCGGCGATAGGTTTTGACGCGGACATGAGATTACACGCTGTGGCTTGGGGTGGGCAGTGACGAGGAAGAGGGAGGTAAACGGGGTGGGCGGTGACGGGGTGACGACGAAGGGGGATGTAGGCGAGGTACGACGCCAGGGAAGGGGAGGCAGGCGGGGTGAGGCGCCGGGGAAGGGGAGGCAGGAGCGGTGCGGCACCGGGGAAAGGGAGGCAGGCGGAGTGGGTGCGTGGGTGACGGGGAATGGGAGGCAGGCGGGGTGGGTGGGTGGGTGACGGGGAAGGGAGAGGTAGACGAGGAAGGGGGAAGATGGAGGTAGAGTATCAGGATTTCAACTTTTATTTAGGGGCAACTTGGTCTTTTGTCAGAACCGTTAAGTATTTTTGTATTCCGTTTGTCAATGGACATAAGTGTTACATTTTGAAACTTTGTGTCCTCGCGTGTAATTACCCCCAAACCTCAGGGATATAGGTGTAATTAGCCCCATATATATATATATATATATATATATATATATATATATATATATATATATATATATATATATATATGATCGTGATCCATTGCTAGTGCTAGCACTGTTGCTAGCGCTGTTTGGCCGTCTACTACATAATGTAGCGGACGATAATTGGCCGTCCGCTACATTATATAGCGGACGGTGCTAGCGCTGCTAGCACTAGCAATGGATCACGGTCCATATATATATATATATATATATATAGGGAGCTGATCCATTGCTCGCGCTAGCAAATGGAGTTAAGTTGCAAGCGCGATCTGACCGTCCATCCTGAAAGATGGACGGTCCAGATCGCGCCTTTTTCCAAAACTGATCCCCGTCCGCCATACTGTCTCACGGACGGGAGTTTTACCTTTTTGCCCTCCTCCCATGTCCGCGAGACTGTCTCGCGGACGCCTTTCTGTTCCTGACACGTGTCAGGAAAAAGGTGTCCGCCATACTGTATGGCGGACGATCTCTAGGCTGACACATGTCAGGGCCTGTCCTCTCGGTGGCCTATAAAGTCTCGGGCTGTGAGCCCCGAGAACTGTCCCCTTGGTATCTGTATGGCGTCAACAGTGTCCCCTTGGTATCTGTAGCGGACGGCGTCCCTTCGTCAACTCTCTCCTGCTATAAATATTTAATCAGATCGGGGTATATATATTATTGTAGCGGACGGCGTCCCCTCTCTCGAACATCTAACCTAAAGCCGCTACCCCATCTACGGCGACCCACATCTCCGGTCACCCACATCTCCGCCGACACCACCGTCCTCCCCTCAACGCCGATCTCGATGGCTTCTGGATCGGAGACCACCTACGCCTACGATTATATTGGCAACTTGCACCTGGTAGGCAAACACTTTTTCAAAGTCATGATGCCGGGATTTGAGCATGAACTTGTAGGCTATCCCTCTTTCTCTTTCAACTTATTTTCGTGTGTTAAAAGTTTGATCTTTTGTTTTTCTTAACCAAAACTAACCTATTTTTTGTATTTTGTGTTTGGTAGGACATACCGGAAGCATTTACCAATCAATTTACAACAATTCATGATAGTGCAAGATTATATAGCCGCAAGGGGGCATGGCAGGTTGAAATCAAGCTGAAGCCCGGCCGATCCCAAAAAAAGGAATTCGCAGAGGGTTGGAACGTCTTCGTGCGCCAGCATGGCCTCGAACTCGGGGACTTTGTAGTGTTCGAACACCTTGGGTGGTGGGATTTTCAAGTTGTAATCTTTGAACGGAGCGCTTGTGAAAAGCTTTCGTACCCCATTTGTGAACCATAGTTTATTATAATAAAAAAATTTATGTTCTTGTTTATTATGTTTTCAAATTTTTTCTTGCTTAATTGTGCCTTTTTTTGTTGCCTTAATATATTGAGATCGTTGATTATGAATCGTACATTATGTTTTGGAAAAATTGAGATTGTTGATTCCGTCGCTAAAACAAGTCTTCGGGCGTCAGTTTATTAAAATAGCATTAACGTACTATGTCGCTAAAACAAGTCTTCGGGCCAATTTATTTCAATTTATTAAAACTGCATTACGGGCGCCAATTTATTCCAATTTATTACATTACGCTACATTGTATAGCTCTATATATATATATAGCGGATATAAGGCCCTCCGCTTAGGCCTTGGGGTTCGGGAAGGTCGGGAACTAAATGTCTGGTCCGTGCTAACCATTTTCTGCGGTAAGTATATCCGCGATACTATATAGCGGACAGTTTGGACTAAGTGTAGAAAAAACTAAGTGTAGTAGCCGTCCGCTACATAGTATAGCGGACGTAGAGAAGACAACCAAAAAAATTCTGCGGGGCCGTCCGCTACATAGTATAGCGGACGTAGAGAAGACAACCAAAAAAATTCTTCTGTGTCGTCCGCTACATAGTATAGCGGACGTAGAGAAAACAACCAAAAAAATTCTGCGGGGCCGTCCGCTACATAGTATAGCGGACGTAGCGAAGACAACCAAAAAAATTCTTCTGTGTCGTCCGCTACATAGTATAGCGGACGTAGAGAAAACTACCAAAACAACCAAAAGTCTAGCGTCCGCGATACTATATAGCGGACAAGGAACAGACCCGCGATACTATATAGCGGACGGCAAATATATATTGTCCAATGGACAGCAAATATATATATTCAAACCCAAAAGAAAGTCCCCTATAACTTCTACACTCTTCTTCTCCGTTCTTCCTACTCACAAATATTCCCAGCGGCGTTGGCAAGCAGATCTGCGCAATTTCTTCATAAGAGCAGCTTTAATCCCCCCTAATAGATCACGTAAGTTCACAAAATCAATCCTTTACATGTTTCTAATCTATAGTTGTGATCAATATTGCGTTTTATGCGTGGTTTTGATTATGCATTGAGCATGTGCTAGCGATGATGATGATTTATATATGTATGTATTTGTTCATGTGCTAGCGTTTGTAAAATCCGATTCCATAGTTTCAGTTGCAAAAAATGGAATTTATCCCTGGACCAGAAGATCCATCCGTGTTATACGACCAAGCCAACCATATCAGTACGCTCATATGGGATGGTGGAGTAAGATACATTATTTATCAACTTTCTTATTATTACGAACGTTGTTTTACCGTTCATTTTGCTCAAATTGTATTTATTAATAATTCGTAGGAAAGAGAACTTTTCACCACCGTAGAAGTATCTCGCGAGTTCACGAGATGGACCTTGAACAAGTCCCAGAAAAGAATACTGCGTGGAATTGGGTTTGGGATTTTCACGCATGGGCAGATCTTTCAACAGCTTGACCGGGCCTTGATAGGTGCCCTTGTTGAGAGGTGGAGAAGTGAAACGAATACGTTTCACTTCCCGCTCGGAGAGATGACGATTACCCTAGAAGATGTAGGGTTCATCTTGGGGTTGCCGGTGACGGGGCGGCCGGTAATTGCTCCTCCGTCAGACGCAACGAATAAGAGAACAGCGCGAGACTTCTTCACTTCGATACCCCAGGATCAATTTAGCACTGGTGGTATAAAGTTGAAGTGGTTGGTAGATACCTACGGGGTTTTGCCGGAAAACTATACGGGCCGTGAGCTTGTGGTGTACACAAAGGCCTTCCTCTTGTGGGTGATGGGAGCAATTTTATTCCCAACGACGTCGAAGAACACGGTCAGCGTGAAATATTTACCGTTGTTGGGTAACCTGTCGGAGGTTGGGGATTATGCCTGGGGTGCAGCGGTTCTTTCGTATCTGTACCGAGCATTGCACAAGGCAACGAGGCCCAACTCCAAAGCCATATGTGCATGTCTCTCGCTATTGCAGGTATATCATATAAATCATGTCTTCGTTATTGTGTTTTATTTTTGTTGAATCGACGATATAAATATAATTTTTTGATGTTCTCAGGTGTGGTCTTACGAACACCTTGCTCCCGGTGCACCAACGCGTAGGGATGGAACCGACAAAGTCTGGCCTCGGTTGTGTGCTTGGGAGTACAGCCGGAGGGCTAGCCACTACAAGAGGAGAGTCGATCCCCATCACAACATTACGTACTATCGAGGGGAGTTCGACCGTCTATCTCCGGGCCAAATGCGTTGGGCACCGTACATACGTTTGGCGCGACGGGTGGGAGAGTCGTTCGTCTTCACGCTCTCCGGGTTGCAGCGCACACCCCTGATCCATTTCGAGCTCGCAGAGTGGCAGCTGCCCGACCGAGCAATGCGCCATTTTGAGTTGGAGCAGGGTTTGCCAGTCGATGCCCCGGATATGAGGGTTAACAGGAACCCACCGGATGTCGGAGTGTTTGGCACCGCCAATGCGTACGAATTGTGCGCGGCCGAAATAGAGCTTTGGACTTCTTGGCAGGACACACTGGCGGCCATCGTCTCGGAGCCAGACCCCGTTATCAGCATCGATCAGTACGATGAGTGGTACTACCGCATCACGCGGAGGAGAGTAGCCCCTGTAAACTTTGAACGTGGGGAGAGGTATGCGCCTAGGGGTCAGATCGATGAGCGTATGGCATACAATCTCGTAAGTTGCCCAACAAGTCTGACTTGAACCAAATTAGTTGAATATAAATGTCTGATTGAAGTTACTTAATTTTTTATCTCTTTGGATGTAGGTTAATGCCTCGCTTGCATTCTTCCAGAAGTTGAGTGAGCGGAGGGATCTGGTGAGCGCAATGGGCGAGGATCTTTGCCAACAGGCTGCGACATTGGCTTTAGGCTGCGGGAATTTTTTGCGCCAAGCATCGGGCCAGTCTTCGGGAGTAAGCCCGGGAATGGGTTATACGGGCGTCAGCCAGGGATACGGTGATCCCTCTGGACAGGCTTCAGGGGTGAGTCAGGGAGTTGGTGGTACCTCTGAAGCGGGGATGGGACAGGCTCAAGCGTCGTGGGGCGATTACAGCGGCCCCTCCTTCAATTTGTTCCCGGAACCCCTCTCCCATATAGGGAGCTGATCCATTGCTCGCGCTAGCAAATGGAGTTAAGTTGCAAGCGCGATCTGACCGTCCATCCTGAAAGATGGACGGTCCAGATCGCGCCTTTTTCAAAACTGATCCCCGTCCGCCATACTGTCTCGCGGACGGGAGTTTACCTTTTTGCCCTCCTCCCATGTCCGCGAGACTGTCTCGCGGACGCCTTTCTGTTCCTGACATGTGTCAGGAAAAAGGTGTCCGCCATACTGTATGGCGGACGATCTCTAGGCTGACACATGTCAGGGCCTGTCCTCTCGGTGGCCTATAAAGTCTCGGGCTGTCCCCTCGGTCGCCTAGAAATTCTCCCTAATTCTCGGCTCTTTCAGCAAAATTTTTGCGGGGCTTTCAGATTCACTTGCTTCCATTTTCAGCACCCTTCAAGCTTTTCTTGGAGTAACACACTTGGTTCAAGCATATCACTCAAGCAAGGTAAAGTTTGTGATCTTGCTACCGTTTATCTTAGTAATTTTAATTTGTTATGTTCAGTAAAAAAAAAACTAAGATATATAATTTGTTATGTTCAGTCTCCTATTTTGCTAATTATATATTTACTGAACATAACAAATTAAAATTAAAAAACTAAGATATATAATTTGTTATGTTCAGTAAATTTTTTTTTTACTGAACATAACAAATTAAAAAACTAAGATATAAAAAACTAAGATATATAATTTGTTATGTTCAGTAAATTTTTTTTTTACTGAACATAACAAATTAAAATTACTAAGATAAACGGTAGCAAGATCACAAACTTTACCTTGCTTGAGTGATATGCTTGAACCAAGTGTGTTACTCCAAGAAAAGCTTGAAGGGTGCTGAAAATGGAAGCAAGTGAATCTGAAAGCCCCGCAAAAATTTTGCTGAAAGAGCCGAGAATTAGGGAGAATTTCTAGGCGACCGAGGGGACAGCCCGAGACTTTATAGGCCACCGAGAGGACAGGCCCTGACATGTGTCAGCCTAGAGATCGTCCGCCATACAGTATGGCGGACACCTTTTCCTGACACATGTCAGGAACAGAAAGGCGTCCGCGAGACAGTCTCGCGGACATGGGAGGAGGGCAAAAAGGTAAAACTCCCGTCCGCGAGACAGTATGGCGGACGGGGATCAGTTTTGGAAAAATGCGCGATCTGGACCGTCCATCTTTCAGGATGGACGGTCAGATCGCGCTTGCAACTTAACTCCATTTGCTAGCGCGAGCAATGGATCAGCTCCCTATATGGGAGAGGGGTTCCGGGAACAAATTGAAGGAGGGGCCGCTGTAATCGCCCCACGACGCTTGAGCCTGTCCCATCCCCGCTTCAGAGGTACCACCAACTCCCTGACTCACCCCTGAAGCCTGTCCAGAGGGATCACCGTATCCCTGGCTGACGCCCGTATAACCCATTCCCGGGCTTACTCCCGAAGACTGGCCCGATGCTTGGCGCAAAAAATTCCCGCAGCCTAAAGCCAATGTCGCAGCCTGTTGGCAAAGATCCTCGCCCATTGCGCTCACCAGATCCCTCCGCTCACTCAACTTCTGGAAGAATGCAAGCGAGGCATTAACCTACATCCAAAGAGATAAAAAATTAAGTAACTTCAATCAGACATTTATATTCAACTAATTTGGTTCAAGTCAGACTTGTTGGGCAACTTACGAGATTGTATGCCATACGCTCATCGATCTGACCCCTAGGCGCATACCTCTCCCCACGTTCAAAGTTTACAGGGGCTACTCTCCTCCGCGTGATGCGGTAGTACCACTCATCGTACTGATCGATGCTGATAACGGGGTCTGGCTCCGAGACGATGGCCGCCAGTGTGTCCTGCCAAGAAGTCCAAAGCTCTATTTGGCCGCGCACAATTCGTACGCATTGGCGGTGCCAAACACTCCGACATCCGGTGGGTTCCTGTTAACCCTCATATCCGGGGCATCGACTGGCAAACCCTGCTCCAACTCAAAATGGCGCATTGCTCGGTCGGGCAGCTGCCACTCTGCGAGCTCGAAATGGATCAGGGGTGTGCGCTGCAACCCGGAGAGCGTGAAGACGAACGACTCTCCCACCCGTCGCGCCAAACGTATGTACGGTGCCCAACGCATTTGGCCCGGAGATAGACGGTCGAACTCCCCTCGATAGTACGTAATGTTGTGATGGGGATCGACTCTCCTCTTGTAGTGGCTAGCCCTCCGGCTGTACTCCCAAGCACACAACCGAGGCCAGACTTTGTCGGTTCCATCCCTACGCGTTGGTGCACCGGGAGCAAGGTGTTCGTAAGACCACACCTGAGAACATCAAAAAATTATATTTATATCGTCGATTCAACAAAAATAAAACACAATAACGAAGACATGATTTATATGATATACCTGCAATAGCGAGAGACATGCACATATGGCTTTGGAGTTGGGCCTCGTTGCCTTGTGCAATGCTCGGTACAGATACGAAAGAATCGCTGCACCCCAGGCATAATCCCCAACCTCCGACAGGTTACCCAACAACGGTAAATATTTCACGCTGACCGTGTTCTTCGACGTCGTTGGGAATAAAATTGCTCCCATCACCCACAAGAGGAAGGCCTTTGTGTACACCACAAGCTCACGGCCCGTATAGTTTTCCGGCAAAACCCCGTAGGTATCTACCAACCACTTCAACTTTATACCACCAGTGCTAAATTGATCCTGGGGTATCGAAGTGAAGAAGTCTCACGCTGTTCTCTTATTCGTTGCGTCTGACGGAGGAGCAATTACCGGCCGCCCCGTCACCGGCAACCCCAAGATGAACCCTACATCTTCTAGGGTAATCGTCATCTCTCCGAGCGGGAAGTGAAACGTATTCGTTTCACTTCTCCACCTCTCAACAAGGGCACCTATCAAGGCCCGGTCAAGCTGTTGAAAGATCTGCCCATGCGTGAAAATCCCAAACCCAATTCCACGCAGTATTCTTTTCTGGGACTTGTTCAAGGTCCATCTCGTGAACTCGCGAGATACTTCTACGGTGGTGAGAAGTTCTCTTTCCTACGAATTATTAATAAATACAATTTGAGCAAAATGAACGGTAAAACAACGTTCGTAATAATAAGAAAGTTGATAAATAATGTATCTTACTCCACCATCCCATATGAGCGTACTGATATGGTTGGCTTGGTCGTATAACACGGATGGATCTTCTGGTCCAGGGATAAATTCCATTTTTTGCAACTGAAACTATGGAATCGGATTTTACAAACGCTAGCACATGAACAAATACATACATATATAAATCCTCATCATCGCTAGCACATGCTCAATGCATAATCAAAACCACGCATAAAACGCAATATTGATCACAACTATAGATTAGAAACATGTAAAGGATTGATTTTGTGAACTTACGTGATCTATTAGGGGGGATTAAAGCTGCTCTTATGAAGAAATTGCGCAGATCTGCTTGCCAACGCCGCTGGGAATATTTGTGAGTAGGAAGAACGGATAAGAAGAGTGTAGAAGTTATAGGGGACTTTCTTTTGGGTTTGAATATATATATATTTGCTGTCCATTGGACAATATATATTTGCCGTCCGCTATATAGTATCGCAGGTCTGTTCCGTGTCCACTATATAGTATCGCGGACGCTAGACTTTTGGTTGTTTTGGTAGTTTTCTCTACGTCCGCTATACTATGTAGCGGACGACACAGAAGAATTTTTTTGGTTGTCTTCTCTACGTCCGCTATACTATGTAGCGGACGGCCCCGCAGAATTTTTTTGGTTGTTTTCTCTACGTTCGCTATACTATGTAGCGGACGACACAGAAGAATTTTTTTGGTTGTCTTCTCTACGTCCGCTATACTATGTAGCGGACGGCCCCGCAGAATTTTTTTGATTGTCTTCTCTACGTCCGCTATACTATGTAGCGGACGGCTACTACACTTAGTTTTTTTTACACTTAGTCCAAACTGTCCGCTATATAGTATCGCGGATATACTTACCGCAGAAAATGGTTGGCACGGACCAGACATTTAGTTCCCGACCTTCCCGAACCCAAGGCCTAAGCGGAGGGCCTTATATCCGCTATCTATATATATAGAGCTATACAATGTAGCGTAATGTAATAAATTGGAATAAATTGGCGCCCGTAATGCAATTTTAATAAATTGAAATAAATTGGCCCGAAGACTTGTTTTAGCGACATAGTACGTTAATGCTATTTTAATAAACTGACGCCCGAAGACTTGTTTTAGCGACGGAATCAACAATCTCAATTTTTTCAAAACATAATGTACGATTCATAATCAACGATCTCAATATATTAAGGCAACAAAAAAAGGCACAATTAAGCAAGAAAAAATTTGAAAACATAATAAACAAGAACATAAATTTTTTTATTATAATAAACTATGGTTCACAAATGGGGTACGAAAGCTTTTCACAAGCACTCCGTTCAAAGATTACAACTTGAAAATCCCACCACCCAAGGTGTTCGAACACTACAAAGTCCCCGAGTTCGAGGCCATGCTGGCGCACGAAGACGTTCCAACCCTCTGCGAATTCCTTTTTTTGGGATCGGCCGGGCTTCAGCTTGATTTCAACCTGCCATGCCCCCTTGCGGCTATATAATCTTGCACTATCATGAATTGTTGTAAATTGATTGGTAAATGCTTCCGGTATGTCCTACCAAACACAAAATACAAAAAATAGGTTAGTTTTGGTTAAGAAAAATAAAAGATCAAACTTTTAACACACGAAAATAAGTTGCAAGAGAAAGAGGGATAGCCTACAAGTTCATGCTCAAATCCCGGCATCATAACTTTGAAAAAGTGTTTGCCTACCAGGTGCAAGTTGCCAATATAATCGTAGGCGTAGGTGGTCTCCGATCCAGAAGCCATCGAGATCGGCGTTGAGGGGAGGACGGTGGTGTCGGCGGAGATGTGGGTGACCGGAGATGTGGGTCGCCGTAGATGGGGTAGCGGCTTTAGGTTAGATGTTCGAGAGAGGGGACGCCGTCCGCTACAATAATATATATACCCCGATCTGATTAAATATTTATAGCAGGAGAGAGTTGACGAAGGGACGCCGTCCGCTACAGATACCAAGGGGACACTGTTGACGCCATACAGATACCAAGGGGACAGTTCTCGGGGCTCACAGCCCGAGACTTTATAGGCGACCGAGAGGACAGGCCCTGACATGTGTCAGCCTAGAGATCGTCCGCCATACAGTATGGCGGACACCTTTTCCTGACACGTGTCAGGAACAGAAAGGCGTCCGTGAGACAGTCTCGCGGACATGGGAGGAGGGCAAAAAGGTAAAACTCCCGTCCGCGAGACAGTATGGCGGACGGGGATCAGTTTTGGAAAAAGGCGCGATCTGGACCGTCCATCTTTCAGGATGGACGGTCAGATCGCGCTTGCAACTTAACTCCATTTGCTAGCGCGAGCAATGGATCAGCTCCCATATATATATATATATATATATATATATATATATATATATATATATATATATATATATATATATATATATATATATATATATATATATATATATATATCTCTTAGTATATCTTAGTATATTTTTATTCTTTTTTTAGTGTCCTTTTATTAGTACAAACTTTAATAGCTGGTCTTTTTTTATTATGTTAATGATAAATATTATTCTACCATTTTATATGCTATTTCATTTCTTCATTTGTTGCTAAAGATAATCATTACCAAAGTTCATTTGTAATGACAAAAATTGAAAAGATAGTTATATAAAAGGTGAAAATAATATTTTCATTGTTACTAGTATTGTCATTATACACATGAATTTTCTCAATGAGTATTTCAGAAATTGTTGTTTTCATCTACAACATACAGGGTTATTACAAGTGATTTAATAAAATTGCTGAGTGTGTTTGAAATCATGGAATTGATGGGATTTCATTTCAAATATTTAATTTTTGTTGTTTGGAACATTAAAAAAATAAATTTGACTGAATTTGTTTCCGTAGTGTGAAATCCGATCGAAAATGGTCGGATTTTCGCAAGATTTGGATTTACTTGAATTAAAAATAATTATTTACCTATCTTACTTCTTTTTCTGAATCTCACGAGCAATTAACTCACCACTACCGTATTCACTGTCGCTACTGCCATACCACTTCCGTCGCCTCCACCACCACTGCCACCACCGTCGTCGCCACCACTTCTGCCACCATTACTACCGCCGTCACCATTACTGCTAGCACCACTATCACCGACGTCACCACTACTGCCATCACCACCACCACTACTACCGTCACTACCACCGCTGCCAAAATTATTGCCACCACTACCACCACCACGTCGCCATCGCCGCCGCCACTACCACTATTGCACCACCACTGCTGCCACAACCATTGCCGAGACCACTATTGCCGCCGCCGCTATTAATACTTCCACCACCATCGCCAACATTACCACCGTCGTCACCACCGTTACCCTCACCATCGCCACCACCGCACCGTTACCCTCACCATCGCCACCACCGTCACCGATACCGCCACACCAAGTTTACTACCACCACTGACACTATTACTGCCATCACCACCACCATTATGCCGCCGCCACTATAACCGCCGCCGTCATTGTCACTATCACCACCGCCGCTACTGCCGTCGTCGCCGCCACTATAACCGCCACAACGACCACCATTTTTACTACCATCATCGGCACCACTATTACCACCACTACCATAGCTGCCACCGCCACTACTACCATCACCATCGCCACCATGTGCTGACACTAGCATACTTAAAATCATTTACCGTACTTCATTTTTCATTATAAGTCAGGGATATAATTGTCTAAAAATTTATCTTTCCATTTCTTTCGTTCTTCAAACAAAAAATTAAAAATTCTATAATTTGAATTGCCTTCCATTAAAAAAAAATGAATTGAATTCCAAATCTAATTCCAAAATTGAAATCTAAATATTAAAAGAATTGGTTCGAAACAGATTCTTTAAATCTTACATTTCTTGTTGATCATACAAATCATAATGCTAAAACTCATTTTGAATGGTCAAAGTGAAGTGTACGTAATTAATATCATTTTTTTTTAAGGACGAAGATCCTCTGGCGATCATCTTTGTTACGAAAATACATAAGCCATAGTAGTTTTTTAGTGGTGCAGGCCTGATTCAAACTATCGTTGTCCTTGAAGTCCTGAAATTCAACTATTGACTCTCAAATTCATGGAGCGGTGGACACTGGTCACCAATGACCTCATGTGCATATTCAAATTCAATGAGCCGTGTAAATTCCTTCTTTCTCCTTGGCATCTCCTTACAAAGTGCCAGGCTGCCAGCTTAGAAGAAAGAGGCGGATTTTAACTAACAATGGCGGAGGCACAGAAAGTTGAGATGCCAAGAGTCAAACTCGGGAGCCAGGGACTTGAGGTAAAACTTGAAAAGATGAGTCTTTTCCAATTCTTGGCTTGTTTCTTGAAGTGTCGCTTGTAGTTTCTTGGATTTTCATTTCAGGAGCATCAGGAAACTTTGCGTTCTTCTTTCTCATTCGGATGGTTTGGCAGAATGTGGATAATGTGCTTTATATCTTGCCCTTTTCCTGCTTTAACCAGAAACCTATCTGAATAGTCCGAAATGCAGTCTCGGTATCATATGGCCATATGTAACTTCTTTGTAAACACCCGTTTAGTATTAGAATCACCTATCTGATTTGTAATGATGTGGATCCTTTTGACTTCCAATCTCAGAAGGATCAAGAGGATTTACATATTGATATGTTGTGAATTCCATCTGGATGTCATGAAGGCTCTATTTGACTAAATTCATTAAGTTGAATGACTGGATATATTAAAGGCTCTATTTGACTAAATTCATGAAGTTGAATGACTGGATATATTGAGAAACTTTAAGGATTAAGAGAAGCTGGAGACTCATTATTACTTCAAACCTTAAACAGTAGAGTACTAGTTGCATTTTGGTCCAAAGTAGGAGAACCTATAGGTTCTATAATTGGGAAACTTTAATTATGAGATGTCTTTAGTAAATCAAGCCATAGCATTGATATTTAAAACCAAAAGGTAAAGGTGATAGGTGTAGTATTATCATGTATATGTTACCATGAAATCTCTTGGACAAAATATGTGATATGTGTAGTAATATAATGTATATGTTACTATGAATCTCTTGGACAAAAAATATGTTAAGCCTGAATACTAGAAGTGGATGAAATGTATCTAGAATTTCTTTTGTCTTGCGCATGTTTATGGAGTAACCAGGTCATTCATGGCCCCTGGTTCGCCTCCAACCTCTGTGAATCCATGAGCACACATTTTCTTACGTTGTTTATAAGTACAGATAAACATATATATGTTGTTGGGCTCATTCTCTACAAGTTTAAGCTCTTAAGATAGATCCTGTTTAAACCAGTATTAGAGCTCTTGTTTTGGTACGTCAACTCTTCCTCCTTTATCGGCTCTCCCCCTAACCTTCTTGGGAGCGTCGAATCATGATACATATTGTTAGGAAGGTTTGGCTCTACTGATATTTTATGCTCAGTCGTATGCATGCTATAGCTGTGGGGATAATATATGGCTAGTTTTATCTGTTATATTGGCATTGTCATGCTAATTAATGTTTCCTGAGGAGAATAATCACCTTTATAAGATATAACCTTTAAAACTTTTGTTCTTGCAGGTCTCGAAACTGGGGTTTGGCTGTATGGGGCTTAGTGGAGTCTACAATGCTCCGATTGCCGAGGAGGAGGGTATTAAAATAATCCAGGAATGCTTCGATAGAGGGATTACATTCTTTGACACGTCAGATATTTACGGTTTGGATCATGCTAATGAAATTTTGGTGGGGAAGGTAATTGAATGCTTTAGACTGATTTGTGGCAGTAACATCTTCTTTCCTTTGTTATTGAGGTAGTATGCATGTGGGTTCAACATGACAATCTCAATGCTTTCCATGTTCTTGTCTACCGTTATCCTACCACCCACTGTTAGCTTCTCTGCTATTTAAGGAGCCATGAGGTAGGAAGGAATAAAGATCAACTCTCAGTTGTTACACGGGCCTTGTGAATCGTTAAAAGAACTTGAGAAGATTGGGAAATAGGAGACATTTTAACCATAACATGCGTACCAGCAATGTACTAGTGTATGTTTAATGGGGAAGGAAGAAAACATTCTTCTGTAGCCCTTGTGTCTTTTACATGGTTAGCTCTCTGTCAAACTTAGAAAAGCTGGAAACGATAGTGTCTTCATTTAATGTTTGACTTTAGTGTTTCTGGGTCTGCCTTGAGAATATAGGAGTGCATTTATACAATTTCATCATTTCTGTTAGTTATTTTCTTCTGTCACTCAAAAATCTGTTTAATCAATGCCGCAAGCACTGTTCTAGTGAACAGCCTTCCAAATATTAGCGACGATACATGGAAGTGGTTTTTCTAAGAAGATGCTAGAAAGTTCTAGCAACGCATAACAGATGAGCGGATTTTCTTTCTGTTTTGCTGTGAACAGAAAAGAAATCAAGTGCGGGGGAGGGGAAGGTTGGGGTCACGCATACACACACTCACACCTACATAGGTACAGATGAAAAGTATGCACATATCATCTAGATAGAAATATGCTTGAAATCGAGCAACTCCATCGAACTTGCTAAAAACTCAAAATCAAAATTACATTTCGAGGAAAAGATGGAGAGACTTCCCTGCCAAAATTGGACTATCTTCACAAACAATGCTGTTTAACAAGGAATTTGGTCGAGCAAAGAGGGTATGCGGGGTGAACTGCAATCATGCTGACGATGTATGGTGATTAGATTTCGGGCTACAGGACAGTGGATATACAAACCAATTTGTGTAGGTTTTATCTTGCTGAATTTTGTGGGTTGCACAAAATTTCGCTGGGGGGGTCAATTGGGGGTAAGGGTGGATGAATACTTAATACCTTTTAGAGAAGGTGGGGATGATGCCATCTGGTGTTATATATGTATATATGCAACTGCTTGTAAATGTATACAAGAAAATCACTATGACGTAAAAGGAAATGAACTTTGGTAGGAGGAAAGGTGGGTTGGACAGTTATGGTGGAGTGGGTTTTGTGTTGTGTGGTGGCTGTAGTCCTTTGTGCATATATCTATGGATTAGAAATAGTTCTCAAGTAGAGATAAATACAAGGAAAATAATTGGTGAGATCTATCTGTACATATGTTTGGGGTGGCTGCCATTCTTGGCCAGATGACTGGGGTTTTGACGGAAGAAAGTAGAGTTGGACTTTCTCTTCTGAAAGCATCTTGGACTTCTATGACTTATGTTGACAGTTATATTTTTTTCATTGTAATCACAACCAAGAGCGAATATAAGATACTCGTAAATTGGCCAAACCATGGGAAATTTTTGGCTACTTTTGACAATAAATCATCGCTGGCTGGGAGATTTATAGTTTGGACATTTTGTTATTAGACTCAAGATTTTGCATTTGCAGATAAAGTCAACTGACTATAAAACGATATGGATTGTCTGCTAAGTTAGTATATAACCGAATATTGCAGGCGTTGAAGCAGTTGCCTCGAGAAAAGATCCAGTTAGCCACAAAATTTGGCTTTTCGAAAACTGATACTGCTCAATTTGTCATTAAAGGCACTCCTGAATATGTCCGCTCCTGCTGTGAGGCTAGCCTGAAACGCCTTGGTGTGGACTACATTAATCTCTACTATCAGCACAGAGTGGACACAACAGTACCAATAGAGGAAACTGTAAGTTTTGTAGCGCTATTTCCACCAGGATATTCTAAATCATGGTTTCTCTTCCTCTACTCTTTCACTGGAAAATCGGTAGCATAGTTGCTGCATGTAATTATTGCTTTTCTGAAGTGTTCCATTGCTTTCGTTCAATTTGTTGTGGAGTTATACTCAGCCACCTTCATGCCTTTAACTAGAAGTTGGATGTTATGCTTGAAGGGCAGATGGGGGAATTGAAGAAATTGGTGGAAGAGGGCAAAGTAAAGTACATTGGGTTATCCGAATCTAGCCCAGATACAATGAGGAGGGGGCATGCAGTTCATCCAATCACTGCTTTGCAGATGGAGTATTCGGTTTGGACCCGTGATATTGAGGAGGAAATAGTCCCACTTTGCAGGTTTTTTAATATTTCTTTCACAATTTGAATAGACATTCTTTCTGCTGAGTCTGCTGAACAGCTTGTAGTTTGTACATGTTACCTCTTTATTTTACCACTTTGAGAGAGCTGGTTACCTAGACAAGGTCCTGGTTGGTGTGTAAAATACTGTTTCCTGTTATTAAGGTCTCACCTTTCTTGGATTTCCCAGTTATTTTTTTTATATCTTCGTCTGACTGCCACTTAATTATCGCTTTGACTAAGGGAACTCGGAATAGGGATAGTTCCCTACAGCCCGATTGGTCAGGGATTTTTTGGTGGCAAGGGTGTTAAGGGAAGTATGCCTGCAAATAGTGCGTTGGTATGGAACTGCACCCATTTATGGCCCTCTCCTTGTGTAATCTGCTTCTTTCAATTGATTTTTAGAACAAAATTGTTATCTTGATGGTCAATTTCTTTCTACCAGGGTTCACATCCTAGGTTTACTGGACAAAACCTTGAGCAAAACAAAGTTATTTATACTCGAATAGAAGTATTGGCCACTAAGCATGGATGCTCACCTGCTCAACTTGCTCTTGCATGGGTTCTCCACCAGGGTACAGTTCCCATTCCGGGTGAGTGACTTTCATGATCTTCACAAACTACTACTACTTGCTTACAACGCATGTAAATTAGTGAAATAACTGGGATTGAGCTCACAAAGTCAAAGAATGCTGTCTGGTCACTGATGTTACTTAGAGGAATCAGGCCTAGGAGCTAAGCTACTTGCACCACTATTCATTTAGTCCGTCTGAAGCTCGTTGAAAGCCCGAGGTAATCGATTGAGCTAAAGCTGATAACTACTATGCACATAAGACTATTTTAGCATTTATTCTCTTGGATTCGCTAAGTAAGTTCTTGTTTGAGATTGTCTTGAGCGCTAAGCCTATATCAATGACTGATAGCTTTTCTAAACGAATCTTGACAGCCTAACTACTCAGCTCATTTACCGACTTAAATAAATTAGCTTAACTTGTATCCTACGCATAGCTAAATGGCTAAATTAGCTTGTGTTCTTTTTGTTCATCTTAGGAACAACGAAGATCAAAAATCTTGATGAAAATGTCGGTTCGGTGAGAGTGAAGCTCACAGAAAGTGATCTAAAGGAGATTTCTGATGCAGTGCCAATAAACGAGGTGGCCGGTTCAAGAACTACTGAGACACTTATACGTCTCTCGTGGAAGTTTGCAAATACACCACCACAAGCTAGCAAGTAAATCACCTTAGCATACATGTGAGTGAAGCTATCTAGGGTGTCAATGATCCTGTATCTCCTCCTGGAGGATATGTTGTATGTTATGAATGCTGTATTTTAATACAGGTGTGGGTGTTATGTTGGGTTATTATGGTGGTGGTTTTATAGCTGCTAAGGAGATAAGTTGCTTATGTTATGGATTTTAAGGTTGATGTTGGGTCATTATGGTGGTTATAGCTGCAGTATTAGGAGGCAATCACATGACAAGGCCATATGGAATATGCTAGAGGTCCAGCTAAAGCAGCTAGCAATTGTAGACTGAAATTACATACTTGAGATCCTGTTCATGGGCAGATTGGGAAGCATACTCTCCCACCATGAATTCTAATCAAGTGGAAGAGGAAAAATGAATCTCCTTGATGTTTATAATAAAGTTACTCCCTCTGTTCCATTGATCTTTGTTCCCTTTGCATTTTACAAATCATGTTAACATTCATTGATTATCTCCCAGCATGAATTCTAATCAAGTGGAAGAGGAAAATTGAATCTCGTTGATGTCTATAATAAAGTTACACCCTTTGTTTCATTGATTTTTGTTTCCTTTGCTTTTTACAAATTTCCAGAATAGTGAATATGTTAACATTCATATCCCCAACAGCCTTTGCCTTGGTTTGACTCGTCAAACAAATCACATTGAATTTGTAATAAATATTTGATTTCACTTCAATGCTTTGGTGTTTGTATTTTACCCTAAGGACCTGCAATATGTTAAAAGGGAAAAGTTTCATGTAAGTGAGGAAGTACTAGTTAAGCTCTTCACATCTGCAAGTTTATACCTCTATAATTTGTGACATTTGACCTGTGAAAATAAAATGCTATGCATCCAAGAAGGTTTTATGCGAACTTTTCAGTAAGTTATCACTTGTATGGCTTATCCACTAACTTTAGTTACAAAAGTGTATTTTCACTCTAATTTTCATCTTTTGCACTTAGAGATGTCAATGGGCCGGCCCAGCCCTGGCCAGAAGAGGGCCAAGGCCAAACCGGGCTTCGGGCTTTGCAAACCGGGCCGGGCCCAATGTGAGGATATCCTGGCCCAGTCCAAGCCCAAGCCCAAGCCCAAGCCCTAGGCCCTAACTTTAGGGCCGGGCTTGGGCCAGGCTCGGGCCTGAATCAAAATTTATTTATAAAAAAAAAAATCTTTTTATCCATGTTTTATGTTATGAAAAAATTAAAATTAAGATAAACTTGTTCATAGGCCCTCCCTCCTTTTATCTCCATAAGCTTTTTATCAGCTAATTTTTAAAAGGAAATTGTTCTATTATTGTTTTTACAAAAGTTATTAAACGGGTTTTTGTCCTTTTATATTCACAGGGTCGACAGAACACCGAGGTATTCAATTGTAAGTCTCTGCCTCCTTTTCTTTCCAATTTAGATTCTCAAAATAATTTCTTACTGCAGTGAAGTCTATCTTTAGTTTTTGGACAGCTTAATGCTATATAGCTAGCTGAGTAGATATTTTTGTGGACATGCGTGTCACCCCTCTGGTGTTCCTTGTTAATACATATCATTACTTACCAGAAAGAAGGTAGATCAGTTGTGCACTCATGAGTTGCACTATGATTGATTACCCACCTCTATTTTCTTTTTTCATTTTAGTTCGCTATTCAGTCATAACAAAAAAGGAAACACCAAAGGCTAGTACAAGTATGAGTCCAAGATTGCCTACCCTTGCTTCTGCTCCTCTATTTACTTATGTTTGGAATCAGGTGCGAAAGAAAAGTATCAGTGACGTGGGTAGAGTGAAAATGCATTGCATGCTTGTCTTAAAAATTTCTTGCCCATTTGAAATGATTTTCTATTCTTAGTGTACACTGCTTTTAGTGTTCATCTAATTGGGAATTTCTTGTTAAAGTTCATAGGTAAGATATCCAAGAGAATCGGGCCAAAACGGGCCAGGCCGGGCCCGTTTCTCAAATAATTTGGCATGGGCCTGGCCCTGGCCCAAGCCTAAGGATTAGGGCCAGGCCGGGCTAGCCCGCGGGCCGCCCGACCCTTTTGACATCTCTATTTGCACTCTACTTTTCCTACATTACATCCACTTTTCATCACTTACACTCTACTTTAGTATCACTAAATGCCATGAATCTATGGTTAAATAATCGTATTTGGGAGATTTACATCAGAATTTTGTGACTTCAAATTCATAATCAGTTCATGCAACATCCCAAATTTGTGGAGTGCATCCTTTTTTGCTCAAGAGCGAAAGCAATTCCTTCAAGATTTCGGAGTTTACTCTCCTTCTTTGATTACATAAGTGGGTGATTAAGCACTATTATGTTTGTCGCCACTTATGAGTGAGACTTAAAATATTCTTCCTGTATGACAAGTAAAAAATAATTTTAAATCCTGTTATTAAACATGTCATTTGTAGGGAATAACACTATTTGGATCACTTTTATAGTTTAACTGTGCAAATACAATTGCACCAAAAAAAAAGGTGAATCTAAGGCTGTAAATTTTTTATAACGTGTAAAATTCGTTATATACGAATTTAGATCGTCAGTGATGTCCAACTTAAAATCAGAGCTCTCAAAAACTTTTAGCAAGTTGAACTCCTCCTAAATGTTAACCCCCACTCGACTGTTGTCGGGAATTTCAACTAATTAGTCAAATTTTTTTTTGGTCGAAACGGAATTTGCATTAATCTAAAGCACAAAGTACAACCTAAAGAGCACAAACAAATGTTTGGCTCTGAAAATAGAGTACCAAAGGGTACAAACAAAAAGTGTACAAGCAAAAGCTTGACCCAATAACACAAAGCGGCGACCTTGACAGAAATTGAAAAGGATAAGTATTACCATCGTTGGATTTACAAAATTCAGATCAAATGGTAACATAGTGGAAGAGTTGTATCGAGGCATCAATTCCAAGGGCAGCTCGAAGTGGCAGTTTAAATTACTGTCGCGGTTGTCTTCGGATCCAAGGGAGGTGGAGCGATTTCCCAAAGCCGGATCTGATCGGGAGTCGGAATCCTCCATCTCGTCTAGATCCGTCCTCTTCCGGCCACGATACCGCCATATCGAACTAATTAGTCAATTTGTTAATGGCTTCCTTCTGTAAGTTCAACACCTTAGATTCTTAGAATACCTGATAAAGCCAGATTGTCAGTCAAATCACAATGTAATCATATCTTGGAGTAGTGGCCCTCAGTGACCTCGTCGGGCCGGGGGACGAGTTTGGTATATTCAAACTCAGAGACTTGTGTGCTTTCTTTCTCATCAGCATCTAAAGACTTAGCTCAGTTTGAACTGTCAACTCAAAAGCTGAAAGAGACGGCGAAGAATGGCCAACGAGGCACAGATACTTGAGATACCAAGAGCTAAACTTGGCAGCCAGGGACTCGAGGTACTGTCACTTATTTGTAGTTTCTTGAACGCCCATCTCAGAAGCATCAAGAAAATCTATTTTCTTTTAGCTCTTCTGTTTTTAACATGAAACCCAATTGAATCAGTTGACCTGTTTGAATCAGTTGATATGAAGTCTCTGTCCTATTACAGCCATATGTAATTTTACACAGTTTTCTTGCTTGGATGTTTTCTCTTATGAGCATCCATTTTGTTTCAAAATGAAGTGTCTGATGTGGCAATGTTTTGGATCCTTGTCACTTCCAATCTCAGAAGGATCCAGACGATCTATAGATTGACAGGAAGCAAATTCCAACTCCATTTCAATAAAGTCATAATATTTTACTTGAGGGATTTGAGATATATGAAGGGGTATGCAATACAAGTTGGAGATTAATTGTCACTACAATCTTCAATATTTGGAGTAATATTTTGTGTTCGCCATTAGATATTGAGGATACAATATTCCAATCGTTCTGACCGCTGCTGCGCCCATCCTTTGTCTATCCATGAGCACATGTATGTCAGAAAAGTGTCTGTTTTTTATCATGTTGTTAAGAATGATATAAGTCTACTGTTGGAATCAAACTCTACTAGCTTAAGCTTTTAGAGTAGATCCTTTATAAACTGATATCAAAGCTCTTGTTGCACAACGTCACCTTGTCCTCCCTTTTCCTGACCATTCGAACCCTCTTTGTTAGGTGCAATTTGTGCTGTATGCACCTTGAATTCTGTCCAATTGCACCTTGAATTCCTCCCAACTGAGTCTCCCATAATGAAGGCTTTCACGGGAGGGGACTTTTAGAGTATGATACATATTGGTAGGAAGGTTTGGTTTTGCCTGGTTTGCCTCTCCTGATATTAGATGTTAACTGCTTCGCATGCTAGAGTAGCGGAGCTAAGATATGGTGAGTTTTTTCTCTCGTGGTTTTGTAATGCTGACTCTTGTTTCTCACAGGTCTCAAAGCTGGGATTTGGCTGTATGGGCCTTAGTGGAATCTACAATTCTCCTGTTGCGGAGGAGGAGGGTATTACAATTATCAAGGAATGCTTCAACCGAGGAATTACATTCTTTGATACATCAGATATATACGGGTTGGACCATGCAAATGAGATAATGGTGGGAAAGGTAATTGTATGTATTGTGTTGATTTAAGGTAGTAATACCTTTATTGTTGGTTTTTACTGAGGTAGTATTCATGCAATTAAACGTGACAATTTGAATGCTTTCTGGTTACCTGGTCTATCATTGTTGCACCACCCACTGTTATTAGCTTGTCTGCTTTCTTAGGTACCATGAAAATCGGGAGGTGTGAAGACCTATTCTCTGTTGTTACACGGGCCTCGGAAATCACTTAAGAACATAGAAAAGAATGGAACTTAAAACATGCTAAGCAGAAGAAACATATTTTTGCATGCTGGATATGTAAGAAAAAAGTTCCCCAGTTCTCTACAGTCCCGGTGTAAATGAAGCTTTGGAATGTTAGTTTCATGACTTGAAGGTTTGTTTTGTTGTTCTTGGGTCAGCCTGTCGTTTGGGGCGGGGGACATCATAGTATTGGAAGTTTGATGTTGCTGATATGGAGAGTGTATGTATCGTATTTCATTTTTTCCATCAAATTTTTTCTTCTGTGACTCGACTACGTGCAGTCGTGCATCATCAACGTCGCATGTACCTTTCTTTGACGAGATTCTCCAGAAATATTAGGCGATAGATAAAACATCAAAAACAAGCACTTTATGAAAGAACAACCTTTTAAATCTTATTGCTGAGGAAACAAGGCACTGTTCGTTATTTTAAGATCGTAAAAGGTTCTTGCAGGGCATATTAGTTTCTTGGTGCTGCACTGCTGAGCCTGAGGTAATTACTTCATCAGTTTGGCGCTAATATTAAGTGGATCCTATTTTGATCTTAGTGACGAAAACAGAAAAGAAAACGAGAAATATTAGTTGGAAAACACGGAAAGGGAGACGAAGGAAAGAGGAGTTCCTTGATAGTGAAAGATTTTTCCCCAAAGGAGAGCAAAATGGTGCTCTTATACATACTATTTACACGCATTCACGCACATGTGTGTGTGTGTGTATATGTATGTATATGTATATATATGTATATATGCATATAGAAACAGAATATGCCACCAATGGAATTGGATTAAACACGGTAGTTAAAACCTCAGTGTCATAAACCAATTTTGAGAAAGAGAATTAGGGACTCACTGCCAAAAGACTTTCTTCACAAATATTCCATCGCAACTCCCTGGGCATTGTCGACGATCCACACTGATGCCAGTTCCATTATAGTTTTAAAGTTAATTCAAGGATTTGATTGGAGGGAGTGGGCGCTGTAAACAGCAATCATGGAAGATGCATGGGGTTTGATTTGCGGTTATAGAACAGTGGATGCACGAATTGGTTTCCGTAGGTTTCATGTTGCTAAATTTCATGGGTTTCTAAAAAATTTCTTTAGGCAGTTGGTTGGATGATTACCGGAGGGATTTTAAGCCATCGAGAGAAGGCAGATACGATGAAGTCTGGTGGTTACGTGTATGCAACTTCTTATATACGTATATAACAAAATTATTATGAGTTGGAAAAAAAAAAAAAACTTAAGTCGGAGTAGAATTGGAGAGTTTTGGGGTGGAGTGGTGCTTGTGGGTGTTGGGTGGTGATGCTGACTCTAGTCCTGTGTGCCTATTTTTGTGAGTTACAGACATAGAAGTTCTCGACTAGAAAGAAGGAAAATAGTTAGTCAGACACATGTGAACATGTTTGGGGTGGCTGCCATTCATGGTCAGGTGAATATCACTTTGGTGGAAAAAGAGTTTTTTACTCTCTTGTAGAAGCCTCTTGGACTTCTATGACTTCCGCCGATGCGTTTCATATTTTCATCGTAATACCAACCACCATGATTAAGAGATCCACGGCAAACCATGGGGAACTTGGGATACTTTTTGTTGGATATGAACACTGCACGATGAAGGTCTATAATTTTTCTTGTTAGACTCAACATTTTCCAGCTGCATATGCAATCAGTTGACATCTCAAACTTCTGTGTCACGCCTGTAATTAATGCAATGTTGACGTAAATCATTCTGTTGACTACTAGGAGTGCTTTTTCAAAATTAGTATCTCCCTAATCTTGCAGGGTTGAAGCACTTGCCTCGAGAAAAGATCCAGCTAGCCACAAAATTAGGAATTTTCAAATTTGATTCCACTGAAGTTGTTATAAAAGCAGTCCTGAGTATGTTCGCTGCTGCTGTGAGGCTAGCCTGAAGTGCCTTAATGTGCAAAACATCGATCTCTACTACCAGCACGGAGTGGACACAACCGTACCAATAGAGGACACTGTAAGTGTTATAGCACTATATCCACCAGGACATCCTAAACCTTGATTTCTTTTACTTTACTTTCCATTGCAAAGCTGGTTACGCGGTAAATAGTATGGCTTCATTCTAGCAGTTCAGAGATTTTTGTTTAGCCCAATTTCTTGCCTGCTAAATTGGAGATTACCATGAAGGACAGATGGGGGAATTGAAAAAACTGGTGGAAGAGGGCAAGATAAAGTACATTGGGCTATCTGAACCAAGCCCTGACACAATAAGGAGGGCGCATGCATGCAGTTCATCCGGTTACTGCCTTACAGATGGAGTATTCAATTTGGGCCCGTGACATTGAGGAAGCAATAATCCCACTTTGCAGGTTTTTCATATTCGTCCAAAGTACCTTTTATCATACAGATGGTCTTTTTACTGAGTTTGAACAGTATGAAATTCTGTACATGTTGCCGCTTTTTTCTTTTACAATGAAAATCTACCTTGAAATAGCTGCTTGTCTAGAAAAATTTCCGTTTGGCATGTAAACTTCATTTTCCTGTTGTTATTACTAAGATCTCTCCTTCCTTAATATTCGCCTGTTATTTCCAATCTTTTTTCTAATCAGTTCCCTTTTCTAATTGCTAATTAACTTTGGCTTTGAAAATAAGGGAATTTGGAATAGGGCTGGTTCCTTACAGCCCTATTGGTGGTGGTTTTTTCGGTGGCAACGCGTTCAAGGAAAGTTTGCCTGCAAATAGTGCGTTGGTTGGATGCTTTGGCCCTCTCCTTGTTTAATCTGCTTTTCTAATTAATATTTAAACCAGAAATGTCATCTTGATGATCAAAATTTCCTCTACTAGGGTACACATCCTAGGTTTACTGGGCAAAACCTTGAGCAGAACAAAATAATTTATACTCGAATGGAAGCATTGGCTAAAAGGTATGGATGCACTCCTGCTCAGCTTGCTCTTGCATGGGTTCTCCACCAGGGTGATGATACGGTTCCCAATCCCGGTTAGCGACTCTTCTAACCCTTCTCGAACTTGTATTTCCTTGTTTACAAAACATGGGCTGGAAATTGTTTCACGGTGATTTAAAAAATGACCTGGATTGGAATCTCCAACCTAATCATGTAAGCTCAAACATATATACCTTGTATATGCGAATGGCTAAGTACTTCTTTTTCGTTTTAGGAACAACTAAGATCAAAAACCTTGATGATAATGTTGGTTCGGTTAGAGTGAAGCTCACAGAAAGCGATCTAAAGGAGATTTCTGATGCGGTGCCAATCAATGAGGTGGCCGGTCCAAGAACTGTCGAGAGTTTTGTCCGTCTCTCATGGAAGTTTGCAGATACACCACCAAAAGCTAGCAAGTAATCAACTTGACTCACATGTAAGTGCAGCCTATATAGGCATGTCCTTGGTGGTTTTGTATTTCCTTCTGGAGGATAATCTGCTTATGTTAAGGATGTTGTGTTCAAATAAAGGTTTGATCTCTAGTTACTATGGTGGTTGTTAGAGACAGATTTGATGTACATCTATTTAAATTTTCAAAAGCATTATTGGGGTGGAACGTAGATTCTAATAGAACGTTAGAGGAAAAATGTGTCACTCTTGATGTCTCTTATAAAGTTACTATTTAAGTCATGCTCTTCTAAGGAGATTCTAATAGAACGGAAGAGGGAAAATGTCACTTTTGATGTCTCTTATAAAGTTGCTATTTAAGGCATTCTCTTCTAAGTAATTACACCGAAATTGCATCTTCCGCCATTGTAAGAAATTTATATGCTAAAAGAATTTTACAGGGTAGGATAGATAAATAATTTTTTATTCCTATTTTTAGTTAGATGGATGAGACTAAATTCCTTCTTCAGGCGTTCTTAAGAATGCACCCTCGTATCAGTCATGGTGCTGATCCCAAAGTTTAACTCCAAGAAGTTAAAGGAGGAGGCAAACGTCCTTCGTCAGCAAGCCAACTTCTCCGAGTTAATGGACATATTTTCTAGCAAAGCTTTAGCTAACCTGGAAGAGAAATAAGTGCAAGGGCATGTGATAGGAGTCATCGGACATGACAAGCAGGGATTGGTTGCCTCATCATTACAAACTAGCAAAAGTAGAATATATAAGCCCCAAACATGACAGCGTTGGCCCCCTCAACAAAATGACCGTGAAATAATGGCCACACATTGCTAAACAAGCTTCGTCCCACACTTAGATATCAACCGTCCGGTGGCCGGAAAGAGGGCCTGCAGGAGATAACAATACGCTCCGAGAGATGTCCGGTGGAGCAATTCGTGCCACTGGCATCGGGGTTGAGGAGCAGCTTCTGACTGGTTTTTGGGTCAGCTTCCCTGGTTGCTGTTGGTGCCATTCTTCTCGGGTTCTCGGCGGACTGTGCACGGAGTCTTAAGCTGAGGCGCTTCTACGTTTCTCTTGGAAGTTTGCAAACAAACTGCCAAAAGCTAGCAAGTAAATCACCTTAGCATACATGTGAGTGAAGCCTATTATAGGGTGTCAATGATTCTGCATCTCCTTCTGGAGGATGAGTTGCTTATGTTATGGATGTTGTACACTAATAAAGATGTGATGTTGGGTTCTTATGGGGGTTGCTTTCATAGCTGTGGTATCAGGAGGCAATCACAACGGCCGTATGAAAAAAGCTAGAGATCCAGCTAAAGGAGTAAGCAATTGTAGACTGAAAATACCTGTTTTAGATCCTGTTCATCGGAAGGTTCAGAGGCAGTTTCTCCCATCATTAATTATGATGAAGTGGAAAAGGAAAAATGAATCCCCTTGATGTCTAGAATAAAGTTACTCCCTCTGTTTCATAATTTTTGTTCCCTTTACTTTTAACAAATTCCTAAAATAATGAACATGTTAACATTCATGTCCACGGCCTCTGTCTTGGTTTGAATCATCAAACAAAACACATTTTATTTGTAATAGATATTTGAGTTCAATTTTTTGGTGTTTGTATTTTATCCTAAGAATTTGCAAAATGTTAAAGGGTCAAAATTGATAAAAAGGGACGGAGTACTATTTAAGCTCGTCACATAAATGAGTTTAAACCATATTAATTTGCAAATATGACCCGTGTGTATCATATGTAAACATCTAAAAAGGATTTTGGGAGCTTTTCAGTAAGTTATCTCTATATCGTTTACCCACTAACTTCAATCACGAAATTGATATTCATACTTTACTTTTTCATTATTACACTTCACTTTTGGTCACTTACATTCCACTTTAGCATCGCTAAAAACCTTGAATCAATAATAAAATAACTGTACTTTAGAAGATTTACATAAGAATTTGGTGACTTCAGATTCAGAATCAATTCATGCAACATCCCAAATTTGTGGAGTCCATCCCTTTTTGCTCAAGAGCAAACACGATTGGTTCACGATTTCGGAGTGTACTCTCCTTGTTTAGTTACATAAATGAGTGATTAGGTACTATTACGCGTGTTACTAAATGTCAGTGAGAAAATGCTCTTTCAAAAGTTATATGACAGGTGAGAAATAATTTTAATTCCTATGATTAAACATGTCATTCGTAGGGATATAGCATTATAACTTTTTTTCCATAAATCCAACCCCTGAATCACTTTCAAGTATGCAAGTACACTATAAAAAAAAAAGGTTCAAGTATGCAAGTACACTTTAGAAGTTCAAGTAAGGAGTGTAAACTTCGTCATGAGACTTCCGTCGTTGTCCAACTCGAAATCAAGTCCTCAAAACTTTAAACAGTTGAACTGCTCCTAAGAGTTAACATCCTTTTTCAGGGTTGTCCGCAACTTCGGCCACGTTTGACGCGGTTTTTTTTTTTTCTCTTTTTTTCAGTTTTGAAAATTAAAAAAAAATGTGTTTGGTAACCATTTTTTTTTCCTTCTCCAATTTAAAAAATCAGTTTTTAAACTGAAGAGTAAAAAAAAAACTCTAAAAACTGATTTTTTTTTTTAGACCACCATCACCACCGTCCCACCGCCGGCAGCCACCTCAGGCGACCACCGCCGACAGCCACCTCCGGCCGCTGGTGGCGACTGCCGGCAGCCACCTCCGACTGCCGGCAGCCACTTCTGGCCGCCGGCGACCACCATCGGTGACTGCCGGCAGCCACCGATGGCCGCCGACAGGTCTCCGGTCGCTGGGGACCACTGCCGGCCGTCGGCAGCCACCTCCGGCCACCGACGACCACCGCCGACAACCACCAGCCACCGCCGATACGTCCCACCACCGCCACTGCAAACTACCCAAAAAAAAAAGTCAAAATAAAAAGGGTTACCAAACACCAAAAAAAAAAAAAAAAAAACAAGGGTTATCAAATACTCACTTGTTTTTTAAAAAAAAATTAAACTGTTCTTTAAAAACTGAAAACCAAAAAAAAAATTTTGTCAAACCAACTCAATTACTTGAACGGTTAACCTGTTAATGGCTTCCGTAAGTCTTAACACATTTTACTAATACTTTATAAAGCCAGATTGTTAGTCAAATCACAATATAATTAATTCTTCGAGTGGTGGCCCTGCAGTGACCTCATGGGGGCGGGTGACGAGTTTGGTATATTCAAACTCCCAAGACTCGTGTGCATCTGCCAACTTTCTTTCTCCTCCGCATCTAAAGACTTAGCTCGGTTAGAACTGTCAATTCAGAAGCTGAAAGAGACGACGAAGAATGGCCACCGAGGGACAGAAACTAGAGATGCCAAGAGTTAAACTTGGCAGCCAGGGACTCGAGGTACTGTCAAATATTTGTAGTTTCTTGAATGCCCATCTCAGAAGCATCAAGAGAATCTATGTTCTTTTATCTCTTTTTCATGGTTTTAGCATAAAATGGTTAAATATGCTTCACATTTGACCCCGTTCTATGTTTCGCATGAAACCCATTTGAATCATTTGATATGCAATCTCTGTCGCATAGTAGCCATACGTAATTTTACACCGTTTTCTTGCTTTGAATGTCTTCTCGTATGGACACCCATTTAGAAAGCGAATGGGTGCTCATTCTCTCAAGAGATTCGAATTCGCTTCCAATCTCAGGAAGGGAATACAAGTTGATAGGAAGCGAATTCTAACTCCATTTCGATAAATCATGGAATTGTAATTGAGGGTTTTTAAATGTATGAAAGGGGTTTGCAATACAAGTTGGAGATTTATTGTAACTAAAATCTTCAATTGTTGGACTAATGTTGTATGTTTTCCGTTGAAATTTCAGAATACAATCTTCCAATTGTTCTGACCACTACCCTCCCTTCGTCCATCCATAAGCACATGTATGTCAGAAAAGCCTTTTAAGTTTTTTATCATCTCGTTGAGCATGATGTGGGTTAACTGTTGGACTCATCCTCTACTAGCTTAAGCTTTTAGAGTAGATCCTTTATAAAGTATTATCAAAGCTCTTCTTGCACACCGTCAACTCGTCCTCCCTTTTCCTGCCCACCCCAACCCCTCTTTGTTAAGTGCTATTTGTGCTGTGTGCACCTTGAATTCCATCAAACTGATGTCTCCATAATGAAGGCTTTCAAGTAAGGCGACTGTTAAAGCATGATACATATTGGTACGAAGGTTGCTTTTGCCTGGTATGCCTCTCCTGATATAAGATGTTCGCTGCTATGCCATGCTAGATTAGTGGAGCTGAGATATTGTGAGTTTTTTCTCTTGTGGTTTCGTAATGCTGACTCTTCTTTCTCACAGGTCTCAAAGCTGGGATTTGGCTGCATGGGCCTGAGTGGAACCTACAATGCTCCCGTTGTGGAGGAGGAGGGTATCACAATAATTAAGGAATGCTACAATCGAGGAATTACATTCTTTGATACGTCAGATATATATGGGTTGGACCATGCCAATGAGATATTGGTGGGAAAGGTAATTTTATGCATTGCATTGATTTAAGGTAGTAATACTTGTTTTCTTGGTTTTTATTGAGGCAGTGTGCATGTGGTTAAACATGACAATCTGAGTGCTTTCTGGTTACTTGGGTTATCATTGTTGCACCACCCACTGCTATTAGCTTGTCCGCTATCTTAGCTGCCATGACAATTGGGAGGTTTGAAGACCAATTCTCAGTTGTTACACGGGCCTCGGGAATCACTTAAGAACAATAGAAAAGAATGTAGTGTAAAACATGCTAACCATAAGATGCATACCAGAAGAAACATGTTTGTGCATGTTGGATAATTAAGAAAAAGGTTCTCCAGTTCTCTATAGTCCTAGTGTAGCTGAAGGTTTTGAAAGTTAATTTCATGAGTTGAAGTTTTCCTTTGTTGTTATTGGGTCAGCCTGTGAAAGTTTGATGTTGCTGATATGGAGACTGTTCATCGTATATGATTTTTTCCGTCATTGTTTTTCTTCTGTGACTCAACTACGTGTATCTTCAATGTCACATGTACCTTTCTTGATGAGATTCTCCAGAAATAGTAGGTGATTGATGAAACATCAAAAAACAGCACTTAATGAATGAACAACCTTTTAAATCCTGTTGAGGAAGCAAGGCACTATTCTTTTATTTTAAGAAGACCATAAAAGGTTCTTGCAGGGCATATTAGTTTCTTGGTGCTGCACTTCTGAGATAATTGGACTTCATCAGCTTAACCCTAACATTAAGTGGTTCCTCCTTTGATATGTAGTTAGGAAAACAGAAAAGATAACGAGTTGCAGAAGTATTAGTTGGAGGACACACAGAGAGAGAAGGGTGGAAAGAGGAGTTCCTTGATTACGAAAGCATTTTCCCCAAAGGAGAGCTAAATGGTGTTTGAGGTTTGAATGGGACTTTAGTGGAAGAAGAGTTTTTTACTCCCTTGTTTGGAAGAATATTGGACTTCTATGACTTCCGTCAACGCGTTTTATATATTCATTGTAATATCAACTACCATGTTTAAGGGGATCCGCGGAAAACCATGGGGAATTTGGGATACTTTTTGTTGGATATGAACACCGCACGACGGAGGTCTGTGGTTTTTGTTGTTAGACTCAAGTCACTCAACATCTTGCAGCTGCATATATAATCAGTTGATATCTCAAACTTCTGTATTGACCTGTACATAATCCCATGTAAACGTAATCCATTCTGTTGGCTACGAGGAGTGTTTTTTCAAATTGTTATCATCCTAATCTCGCAGGCACTGAAGCACTTGCCTCGAGAAAAGATCCAGCTAGCCACAAAATTTGGATTTTTCAAAATTGATTCTACTCAAGTTGTTATAAAAGGCAGTCCTGAATATGTTCGCTCCTGCTGTGAGGCTAGCCTGAAGCGCCTTGATGTGGACTACATCGATCTCTACTACCAGCACAGAGTGGACACAACGGTACCAATAGAGGACACTGTAAGTGCTATAGCACTAAATCCACCAGGACATCCTAAACCTTGATTTCTTTTACTTTATTTTCTACCGCAAAGCTGGTTACACTGTTGCTGTCATCATGTATAATTTTTTTTTTTTTTGCTTTATGATAAATATTGTGGCTTCATTCTAGCAATTCTGGATTATTTTTTTTAAGCCCAGCTTCATGCGTGCTAACTGGAAATTTACCATGAAGGGCAGATGGGGGAATTGAAAAAACTGGTTGAAGAGGGCAAGATAAAGTACATTGGGCTATCTGAACCAAGCCCTGACACAATAAGGAGGGCGCATGCAGTTCATCCGGTTACTGCCTTACAGATGGAGTATTCACTTTGGACCCGTGACATTGAGGAAGAAATAATCCCACTTTGCAGGTTTTTTCATATTTGTCCAAGATACCTTTTGTCATATAGATGGTCTTTTTAGTGAGTTTGCTGAACAGTGTGAAATTTTGTTCATGTTGCCGCTTTATTTTTAAAATGAAAATCCACCTTGTAATAGCTGCATGTGTAGAAAAGTTCCTGTTTGGCATGTAAACTTCATTTTCCTGTTGTTATTACCGAGATCTCACTTTCTTTAATTTTCGCTTGTCTTTTCCAATCTTTTATATTATCAATTTTTCTAATTGCTGATTGAGTTTGGCTTTGAAAATAAGGGAGCTCGGAATAGGGCTGGTTCCTTACAGCCCTATTGGTCGCGGTTTTTTTGGTGGTAAGGCAGTTAAGGAAAGTTTGCCTGCAAATAGTGCTTTGGTAAGGATCCTATATGGCCCTCTCCTTGTTTAATCTGCTTGTTTTCATTGATACTTAAAACAGAAATGTCACCTTGATGATCAACATTTCTTTCTACTAGGGTGCACATCCTAGGTTTACTGGGCAAAACTTTGAGCAGAACAAAATAATTTATACTCGAATAGAAGCATTGGCCAAAAAGTATCGATGCACTCCTGCTCAGCTTGCTCTTGCATGGGTTCTCCACCAGGGTGATGATATGGTCCCCATTCCCGGTGAGCGACTCTTCTGACCCTTCTCAAACATGTACTTCCTTGTTTACAAAGCATGGGCTGAAAAATGTTTAGTGAATGACCTCGATTGAGATCTACAACCTCATCATGTAACTATGTAAGCTTAGGCGTATAGGCTATGTATATTAAGATGGCTAAGTACTTTTCGTTCATCTTAGGAACAACTAAGATTAAGAATCTTGATGATAATGTTGGTTCGGTGAGAGTCAAGCTCACAGAAAGCGATATAAAGGAGATTTCTGATGCGGTGCCAATTAACGAGGTGGCCGGTTCAAGAACTATCGAGAGTTTTCTCCGTATCTCGTGGAAGTTTGCGGATACACCCCCAAAAGCTAGCGAGTACTCAACTTAACTTACATGTAAGTGAAGCCTATATAGGCATTTCCTCGGTGATTTTGTATTTCCTTCTGGAGGATAAGCTGCTTATGTGAAGGATGTTGTGTTCAAATAATGGTCTGATCTTGGGTTACTATGGTGGTTGTTAGAAACAGAATTGATGGAACATCTATTTGAATTCTCGATAGACATTATTGCAAATGAGGGGAAAAAGTAGATTCTAAATAGAACGGAAAAGGAAAAATGTGTCACTCTTGATGTCTCTTATACAGTTACCATTTAAACCATTCTCTTTTACGGATTTACACCAAAATTGCATCTTCTGCCATTGTAAGAACTAAGAAGTTTATAGCTAAAGAATTTTACGGAGGGGGATGGACAAATATTTTTTTATTTTTAGCTGGATGGTAAAGAGTATCATCAAGACAACTTTTGCGTCAATCGTGATTAAGTTGCTTCTTCAGGTGATCTTAAATGTGTATCCTCACATTTAAGAAAGAAAGAAAACCTCTTTAAACACCGAATTAACCCCTCTGCGTTAATGGACATATTTTCTAGCAAAGCTTTTGCTAAGCTGAATGGCAAAAAAGTGCAAGGGCATGTGACAGGACATGGCAAGCAGGGATTGGTTGCCTCATCATTCTACAAGCTAGAAAAAGTAGAGTATATAAGCCCAAACATGATAATGTTGCAGCCGGAAAGAGGGCCTGCAGGAGATGACAATACGCTCCAAGAGGTCTTCGGCGGAGCAATTAGTGCCACTGGCATCGGTGTTTAGGAGGCGGCTTCTGACTGGTTTTGGGTCGGGTTCCCTGGTTTCTGTTGGTGCCAACTTCGCTGGAAGCACAAGTTTTCTTCTCAGGTTCTCGCCGGACAGTGGACGGAGTCTTAAGCTGGATGTGCTTTACCCGGTTGGGGGTTACAGTCGCTGCATTTAACCTGTTAAATTAACATTGATTCCAAAACGTTGTCAAATCAAAGCAATGATACCATGTTAAGTTATTACGTGCTCTAAAAGTTTAAGATGTTAAAGAATGAATTCAACAATATTATCATGCTTAACATAACCGAATGAAGGATTTGGCCAGTATCATCAAGCAACATAAAATTTGATGTTCTTGATCATCAAAGTAGTAATTTTCTCCAATTTTCTAAAATAAGATGTTCTTGGCATTCCGCTGTTTAATATTATATTTTTAGAATTGTTCTTATATGTTTCTTGCAACAATTCTAACACAAACTACTACTATTTGCTTACAGAGCATAGAAATTTAGTGAAATTAACTGGGATTGAGCTCATAAAGTCAAAGAATGCTGTGTCTGATCACTGATGCCAGTAAGAGAAATCAAGCCTAGGAGCTAAGATACTTGCGCACGGCTCATATGTACTCCGTCTGAAGCTCGTTTAAAGCCTGAATCATAAAGTATCGAAGCTCGTTTAAAGCCTGAATCATAAAGTATCAAAGCTCAGTAATCGATTGAGCTAAAGCTGATAACTATTGACCACATAAGACTATATTAGCAATAACACTCTCGGATTTGCTCAACAAGTTCTTGTTTGAGATTGTCTCGGGAGGTAAGCCTTTATTAATGACTAACAACTTTGCTAAACCAATCTTGACAACCTGACTACCGGGCTCATTTACGACTTAATTAAATTAGCTTAACTTGTATCCTATGCATACCTAAATGGCTAAATAAATTCTGTATTCTCAGGAACAACTAAGATCAAAAATCTTGATGATAATGTCGGTTGGGTAAGAGTGAAGCTCACAGAAAGCGACATAAAGGAGATTTCTGATGCAGTGCCAACAACGAGGTGGCCAGTTCAAGAACTACTGAGGAGGTACTTCTCTGTCTCTCGCCGTGGAAGGAGATTCTAATGAAGTGGAAGACGAAAAATGAATCTCCTTGACGTCTGTAATAAAGTTACTCCCTCTTGACTCGTCAAACAAAACACATTTATTTTCTAATAAATATTTGATTCAATTCGATGCTTTGGTATTCGCAGTTTACCCCCAAAAAGTTACAAAATGTTAAAAGGGACAAAATTCATGTAAGCGTGGGACTACTATTTAAGCGCTTCACATTTCTAGTTTATATCATATTAATTTGCGAATTTGACCTCTGTATATAAAATGCTACAAATCCAAGAAGGATTTATGGGAGCTTTTCATTAAGTTCACTTATATGGCTTATCCACTAACTTCAGCTACGTAATAGATATTCATACTTTACTTTTCATCACTTGTACTCCACTTTTCATTATTTACATTCCACATTAGAATCGATCTATGGTTAAATTATCCTAATTTGGGAGATTCACATCAAAATTTGGTTGTTTCAGATTCAGAACCGGCTCATGCAACATCCCAAATTTGTAGAGTCCATCCCTTTTTGCTCAAGACCAAAAGCTATTGCTTCAAGATTTCGGAGTTTACCCTCCTTTGGTTACGTAAGTGGGTGATTAAGCACTAAGCAGTATTACCTTTGTCACCACTTACGTGTGAGGCTGTAAAATACTCTTCACACAGTTGTATGACAAGCAAGAAATAATTTTAATTCCTGTCATTAAACATGTCATTTGTAGGCTTGTTTCCCATAAAACAATCCTGAATCACTTTAAAAGTTCAAGTGTGCAAATATACTTTAAAAAATAAAGATAAACCAATGACTATACTGTGTAAGATACGACTAAATTTATCGATATCCAACTCGAAATCGAGTTCTCAAAACTTTTATAAGTTGAATTACTCCTAATAGTGTGTTTGGAATCATGAAATTGATGGGATTTCATTTCAAATATTCAAATTTTATTGTTTGGAACATTAAAAAAAAAGAATTGAAATTGGATTTTATGAGATTTGAATGGATTTGTTTCTAAAATATGAAATTCGATTTAAAATGGTCAGATTTTATGAGATTTGAATTTTCTTGAATTAAAAGTAATTATTTACCAATGTTGTCCTTTTTCTAGATCTCTTCATCAATGAACTCACCATCACCGTCTTTATTACCTCTACTTCCACACTACTTCTACTACCACTATCGGCATCACTACTGCGACCATTATTGTCATCACGGCAACCACTACCGCTAGCAACATCACTACCGCAACCACTACTACCACTGTCATTACCATTACTGTCACCACTACCATTGTCGCCACTATTATTGCCACCACCACCGTTGTCACCATTATGGCCACCAAACCACTGCCACCATCATCACACCACTTTTACTACCATCACCGGCATCACTATTGCCACCACCACCCTCCACCATTACCGCCACAACCACTGCCACCATTATTACCATCTGTCACCACTACTATCACCACAACTACCACCACCACTGTCGCCGCCACTGCCACCACCACCACGCCGCCATTACTGCCACCACTACTACCGCCCTCGCCACCATTATCACTGTAACACCCCAAAATCTTTGGAACATTAACCATTCAATCGATTAAATCCTCAATTATCCCATGAATTCAATAGCACCAAGGGAACCCACTAACATCCATGTCAGAGCTCTACAATAACTCAACTATCTCAGTAAACCATTATCATCACAAAACAAATGTAAGGTACTTAATTTATTAAATTACACATTGGTTCCCTCACAGGGCTTAAATAAACAAATAATGGAAACATTAAGCTATTCCAAAATCAAGCTCGTTCATTTTGAAATCTTACGAACGATTATTTCCTGTAGAAGGGAACAAAAAAGGGAATGAGTTTTCGAGAGCTCAGCAAGGTCGCTCAAGATTCAATAGAGAATACAAACGATTTGAAGAACTTATTTCAATAGCAATATGGGAAGAGATTAATCTCAATCCCTCAAATCAAAAAATCAATAGAAACACTTTCGATTACACTGAAACAATGCGGATGATATTGAACATGAGTACATGCAAAGCCATACAGGTAGTGCAGAGTAACACTTAACAAAGCCACACAGACAGTACTCACTAACAATATGGTTACATATGAATATGAATACTAGTTAAACCATTAAGGTACTAGTATCTTCGACAATAACAGACCATCTTTATATCACCCCCTATACAGACCATCCTTATAACTTCTCAATACAATAATTCATGTCAAGATGCAGAGGGCAATAATCGATGATACAATGATTAAATCAATGCACAATGAGAAATAAAATACGTAGCATCGAATATGAATGCTCAATAGACATATAAGGCTCACATTAGGGTATTAACAGCAATCGATGCAATTTCATCACAATTATAATTGAGTCCAATGACAACTTCAATAACAATTTAGAAAAAATGTTTACGATGTCAAATAGATGAAATAGGGTTTCAGAAGAAATCTTTTACCTCGATCCAAAGTGAATTGAAATAAAAATGCTCTCGATCAAATCTTCAGAATTAACCTAGGTTGGCAAATCACTTATCAGAACACTATCCACATTAATATATCACAACCCTAATATAACTATTCCCAACGTACCCATTTTTCTACTCGGAACAACGAAATTCAAAGCAGGTTCCACACTCGGCCAACCTGTCCCAAAACTCGTCACACTCCTCGAGAATAAAAAATATTCTAAAAATATTTTTAATTATCATTAAGCATTCTTTATAGCTTAATACTGCATATGGAATAAAAATATAATTTTTGAATATTTGTTTTTTATTTTTTAATTAAAAATAATTTTCTTAAATACACTAAAACCAATAAATTGCCATAATTACTTATAGCTAAAAATAAAGACTCATAATTTTTATAAAATCCTTAATATATGTATAAAAATTATAAAAATAAAAATCAGAATTTAAAAGGCACTAAAACTATTTCTTTATTTTTCGTTTTGTTAAATTTAATTTGATACAAAAAAAGGATAATAAATCAACTCCAAAATTATGAAATTTATACTGAGTCTTTATTGTACTATAAAAACATTATTATAAATTTTTCAAAACATTTTCATGAGTTTAATGGCTCAAAAGAATTTTATAAATCTAAACTTGTAGAAAATATAATAATTACATACGATTTCAGAAAATTATAAAATTTTGCCACATATCCTAATATAGCCTAATGTACTGTACCGTAAAGTTTGACACCCTAATGATTACTGTGCATTATCCAACTCATGCGTTGAACATAGTGAGAACTTGTAATATTCGTTGACCTTAAACCCACTAGAGGTGTCAAAGGGCCGGGCTTAGGCTGACCTAGCCCAGGCCCAGCGGACCATTTAGGGCTTCGGACCTTATAAACCGGGCCGGGCCCAAATCTTGGAAATGGAGGTCCTATCCAGGCCCAAGCCCTAGGCCATAACTTTAGGCCGGGCCTAGGCCCAGGCCCAAGCTCTTTTTTTTTCTTTTTTTGTGTTGCAAAAATACTAATTCACAAAATAAATACAATTTATAGGTCCTAAACCATTCAATATCTCTCTCGTGACTAATGAAGTGCCTTAGAGCTTTACGTTTACTCTATTTGAGAATATTGATTAACAACAAAGAGTAATTTTGTTCGCAAAAAGACAATCTTTTCACATGAGTAAATATAAAGAAATGTGCATGTCCAAAAAGTTAAAATAAAAGAGTAAAATATGAGGTGTAGAGAGAATGATGTGCGAGAAAGAAGGGAAAGGAAACAAAATGACTCAAAATGGTTTAGGGCCAGACTTAGGGCCAAAGGGATGGGCCAAAAGAGGGCCAAGGGTCGGGCCTAACCCGGATCGGGCCGGGCCAATTTTAGAAAATATTAGCCCAGGCCCTAGCCCAAGGCCCTACAGGTTAGGGTCAGCACTATTCACGTTTAGGGCGGGGCCAGCCCGGGCCTATTTAGGGTCGGGCTGGCCCGCGGGTGGGCCGGGCCTTTTGACATCTATAAAACCCACTCTTGTGCACGGCTCGTACACACCTATATTACACAACACAACTTACACCACTCTCACATGCACCCATCACACTCTCATGCATACACTTATACACACATCCACACCATTTACACACACTTTTATCACACTATGCACATTTTTCATTAACCATCCTCACTACAAGGACATATATACATATTTACTCACCGCACTAGATACACATTTCACTCTTCTTCTCCACACCCCACTGCCTCACGGCAGTGAGTCTTCCTTTCTTCTTCCCACCTTATGTCCTACACCCCAAAAATGCATATCTTGGTTACACAGGCATGCTTGTTTCCCCATACCAACATCACTTACACAGGTTTAAATTCCACCTTACACGCCCACTCCCTCAAGGTAGTGGGTCTCTCTTTTCTTTCTTCCTTATACACTCATCCCTCCATATAAACACACATTTGCACACATGCACTCAGGTTATCTATATATATATTCCACACATTAAACACCCACAACACCTCTGAACTCACATAAAAAAGGCATGGCCATGGCGGTTATGCAGCCATGTCTGCTCTCCATCACCCTCACGGCCCATCTTAAATTTGCCACTTACAGTAGCCCATTTCACTTCCCATCTCACACCCACTGTCGTCTCCATTTTCATTTCACACACTCACGCAAGGCATGTACACACATAAACACTCAGTTACCTTCCATCTCACCCCTGTAAATACACTTATCCACATACCTTAGTTCACACTCCTCACGCAGCCCTCACGACCCCTGTAATTAGCAACCCATGGCTGCCCAATCACTTCTTCTCTCACGGCAGCCCATGGATTATATATATATATATATATATATATATATATATATATATATATATATATATATGTGTGTGTGTGTGTGTGTGTGTGTGTAAATATATATATAGGGAGCTGATTCATTATTAATGCTAGCAACTTAACTCAAGTTGCTAGCGCGATTTGACCGTCCACGCTCGAGAATGGACTGCCAGATCGCGTTCCACGATCACCTTTTTTTTCTTCGTCAGCTACATAGTGTAGCGGACGGTAAATTATCGTCTGCTACATAATGTAGTGGATGGCCAGATCGCCCTAGTAACTTGTTAGTGCTAGCAATGAATCACGACCCATATATATATAAATATGTGTGTGTGTGTGTGATAAAATCCTAGTTAGACTAAGAAAAGAAAACCCTACTCCTCATTTGTCACTAAATTTTCTTACCCAAACTTATTATTGCGAAAATAATCCAATAATAGAACATTTACGATAAATTATGTATTAGAAATATTATAAATGGGTTGTTACGCTATCTCGTTCGACAAATCGTCGCAAATAAGTACACCGCTACTAAAAATTTAATTGTCACTAAAAAAATTTATACCGATGCTAAGATAGATAGTTCGACGCTAAAATACACGACGACGTTACACACGCGCTCACACTCACACACACACACATATACATACATATATATATATATATATATATATATATATATATATATATATATATATATATATGTGTGTGTGTGTGTGTGTGTGTGTGTGTGTGTAGGGAGTCGATCTACATTTACCGGTGGAGAAATAACAATTTCTCCACCACAAATTTGGCCATCCACGTGTACTCGTGGATGGACCATATTTGTCTTTTTTTTCTTCCAAAAAGTGACAACCGATGGTCTTTAAAGCGGTTACAAAAATGCCAAAAATACTCTTTTTCAGACCAAAAAAAATCCTAACTGCCGGTCTTTATAGTGGTTAGGGGCCCACCAATAATTCTAACAGTCAGTCTTTTGAGTAGTTAATGGCCCACAAGAAATAAGGACAAAGCCCCCTAACCGCCACAAAGAGTAGCGATTGATGGGCCCCTGACCGCTATTCTTTGTGGCGGTTGGGAGGTTGTCCTTTTGCACCCTCTGTCTCTCTCTCTCTCTCTCTTTCCTCCCCACTCTCACATTCTTTTTCTTTTTCTTTTTCTTTTTCTTTCTCTCTTTTTTTCCTTTTCTTCCCCACTTACTCACTCTCGAGCCTTAACCATTTTTTCATCCTCCATAAACCCTAAACCCCCATTTCTTCACCACCACATCTTTCATCAACCCCAAACAAAAACTTTATTAAACTCTTCCAACATCACAAACTTTGAGTCTCTAGCAAGAATCCAAGTTCAATTAGATCTAGTAAGTTTTTACTTATATTTTGAAGCTAGCTTATCCATAGTTGGTGATATTATCTTGAAGCAAAAATTAGAGCAATTATCTTGAAGGAGGAGACAATTGAAAGCAACAATACTACATAGTAAGTTTTTCATTTTCATTTCAGTTTCTTTTCAATTATTTTCATTTAATTCTATGATGTGTTGAGAATTTATAAAAGAAATATTTTTGTAGAATGAGCGGCACCCGAACCAAACATGTCAGGACGTACGACACTAGAAGTTGCCAACAAAAATCATCCAGCCATTGCATCGCCTAGTAGTATGTCTGCCATGTCACCTGTGATGCCTCCAGTATCCCTAGCTCCCCCGATAGAACTTTAGATGGTGGTTGGGGTCTACCCGTCTCTTCTGATTGGGCGTATGCCCCCAAGCTCACCCCCTAGGCCACGTTTCATCAGAATTATCCCGCGCCCATGGACGACCCGTGTGGGTAGCCTTTCACATAAGACCAAATCTGTGAATGCAAACATTATATGGAATTAGTAATAAATCATGAATATATTGACACGCCAACCAACAATATAAATACTCATACTTGTAATAGAGTTAGGCTAGCAGCAATGGACTTAGCACCCTTTCTGGTAGCTTCATGCAGTGCTCGACATAGGTGTGCAAGTACAGCTGAACCCTACAAATATGAGTATACCTCCCCAAGGTCATCCAAGAACAACATATACTTTGGATACACCGTGTTTTTCGAATGCGTCGGAAGTAATACAACTCCAATAACATACAACAAGAATGCCTTCATATATGTCACCAAATTATGAGAAGTGCATGCATTAGGTAGCATGCCATACTGCTCTCTCAGCCACTTAAGTTTGATGTCATTTGATGCAAGGGCTTCCTTCTGAATTCCTTGAAAATATTGCCTAGCCAACTGAGCTATCATTCCAGACGCCCTACTCGAAGTAATGGGTTTGCCATGACATGGGAGTCCAAGTATAAAGCCGACGTCCTTTAATGTAATAGTCATTTCACCAAATCGGAAGTGAAATGTGTTCATCTCGCTCCTCCATCACTCAAATAAAGTGGATATAAGGCACTCGTCGTGCCGAGACCAATGATGAAGGACGGTGAACAAAGAGAAATTCTGACTATTTAATATTTGTTGTTGTTCCTCATTTAGTACCCACTCTTAGAGGTGACTTGTATTTTGAATTGTTTCTAAAACACCCCTTTAAAATCGTCAAATATGTCCCTTGCGACGTGGTCATCGTCATCGTATAGGATTGATGAATCATAAGGTCCGGGGTTGAACTCCATATCTCTAAGAAAAAATTATAATCATAAACCAACTTAGCGCGCATACTATTTACATCACAAAACTAAAACAAGAACCCATAATCCAAAATCATTCCCCAAATTTGAAGGCCTAAAAATCCCTAATTTTGAAGCCCTAAAAAACCTCCCAATTTTGAAGGCCTAAAACTAAAAACCCCCAATTTTGAAGCCCTAAAAAATCCCAATTTTGAAGCCCTAAAAACCCTTAATTTTGAAGGCCTAAAAACCTAATTTTAAAGCCCTAAAAAACCCCTAATTTTGAAGCCCTAAAAACCCCCCATTTTGAAGCCATAAAAATCCCCCAATTTTAGCCCTAAAAAGCCCCCAATTTTGAAAACCTAAAAAAAAACTAATTTCAAATCTCAAGCAAAATCCTAATTTCAAAACCTAAAAGCCGCTAGTTCAATCCCTAATTTCAATCCATACATAGCGTAAGCATTTCAATTCAATCCCTAATTTTAATTTCTAAAAAACCTTAATTTGAGTTTATGGTAAGAAGACAATTCAAGCATAAAATAAAAGGCCAACTGAAAGATAAAGAAGTTTCAACTCATGAAATTAACATTGATTTATAAGAAAATTCAAAATACTTAATTGCTTTAAAGTTGATATATTTAAAGAAAATTTCCACCAATCTTCTAGTGGCTAGACCTGGCAAACGGGTATACCCGCCGGGTACGGGTAAAATCCGATCGGGTCCGGGTAAAAACGGGTCGGGTAAATTTTACCCGATTTTTTCCGGGTAGACTTTTCCTGGATCTGTACCCTACCCAGGCGGGTAGGGTATTACCCGCGGGTAAAACATTAAATTTTACAAATTTTTTGAAACAAATAATCATTTCTTCTTAAATGTTTTCTTCTCCTTTCTTTCTTCTTTTATTACACAAAATCAGATCTTCAACATTGCTAATTACTACAATAATCAATCTCCATTATGATCTATTACACAACAAACATAAAATCAAGATCAGGAATCATGAATATACAAAATAGGACTAGAAAAAATTCAAGATCAGTAGATCTAGTGGCGACTGTCATTCTGTCAACCATAGATCGATATTGCCAATTACAATAATCGATCTCCATTAACATCTATTACACAACGTCGATAAAATGAAGATCAGGATTCTTGAAGAAACAAAAAAAAAAACGAAGAAAAAAAAAACTACAAGGTCACGATTCTTGAATAAAGAAAAAAAATACAAGATCAGTGATCTTGTGGCGACGGTCAACACTCAACAATAGATCTGGCGAAGGAGAGAAGATCGGCGACGGTCAACACTCAACAATAGATCTGGCGATGGAGAGAAGATCGGCGATGGAGCACGGAGGACGGAGAAACAATCGGCGACGGAGAGACAAAGGCTTACGGTCGGTCACTCAATCGGTGGCTGTGGTATCAGATTGATGGAGTGAAGGCATGAAGGGTAGTGGTGGGGTAGATCTCGAACGAGCGGCGGCGGCGGCGGTATGAGAAGTGAGAAGAAGGGTGAAGACTGAAGAAAAATGAAAGTGAGAAGCTTTAGGGCACATTTGGTTGTATTTATAGTTTGAAAGACGGGTAAATCCGGGTAACCCGTAAACCGACCCGAACCGACCCAAAAATTACGGGTCGGTTCGGGTACGGGTCAGATTTTCACGGGTAGTAAATATAGGTACCCGTACCCAGGATTTTTGACCGGATAAGGATCGACCCGCGGGTACGGGCGAATTTTTGCCAGGTCTACTAGTGGCTATCCACCGATCTTCTAGTGTAGGATTTTTTTGTTTGTGTTATCGTGGATATAATGGAGGTGTGATTTGGATGATGAAGAAGATGGAAGAAAGAATTGGGGAAGATGAAGATGAGATGGTGGAGAAAGTTGGTATGGAAAAGAAAGAAAGAGAGATTGAAAGTGAAAAAGATGGGTCTGCTCAGGGGGTTGGAGAGAGAGAGATATAGAGAGAAAGAGAGAAGTATCCAATGTAACCAAAAGAAAGAAAGAAAGAGCTAGAGAGAGGGGTATATTGTAGCCTAGAGAGAGAGAGAGAAAGAGAATGTAAGTCAGAGAGATAAGTATCCAATGTAAGAGAGAGAGAGATTGCGCAGGAATAACCACCCACCACCACAAAGATTAGCGGTCAGGGCCCACCAACCGCTACTCTTTGTGGTGGTTAGGAGGCTTTGTCCTTATTTCTCGTGGGTCATTAACTACTCAAAAGACTGGCGGTTAGGGATTATTGGTGGGCCCCTAATCGTTACAAAGACCAGGGTCAGAACTTTTTTGGCCTAAAAAGGGTATTTTGATATTTTTGTAACCGCTTTAAAGCCAAGCGGTTGCCACTTTTTGGAAGGAAAAAAAAAGACATATATGGTCCATCCACGAGTACACGTGGATGGCCAGATTTGTTGTGGAGAAATTATTATTTCTCTACCGGTAGATATGGATCGGCTCACACACACACACACACACACACATATATATATATATATATATATATATATATATATATATATATATATATATATATATATATATATGGAGACTGATTCATTGCTAGCGCTAGCAACTTAACCCAAGTTGGTAGCGCAATCTGACCGTCCACGTGAGAGAATGGACAACCAGATCGCCCGCCACAACAACAATTTTTTTTACCGTTTGCAACATAATGTAGCGAACGGTAAATTATCGTCCGCAACATTATGTTGCGGACGGCCAAATCACGCTAGTAACTTGCTAGCGCTAACAATAGATCACGACCCCTACACACACACACACATATATATATATATATATATAAAGATATATCGTCACTAAAAATTATAGCATTGCTAAACAAATTTAAATTTGTGGCTAAAAATTATTAATTTAATTTGTGAAGGGTATTTTTAAGGTTCGGGGTATTACAACCACCACCACTACTGTCACTGCACCACCTGTTATACTCGTTACACCTTAATACCACAGCCACCACCATCATTACCATCACTTGACCACTCCACCACTTCCACCATCAATGCCGCCACTCCATATAGTGCTGTCATTACCACCGTCACGTGGTGACAATAGCACACTTGAAACCATTTAGAATATAATTGTTTAAAAATTTATTACTTTTTCATTTCTTTTGTTTAGGATTTCTATGATTTAAAATTTTGAATTCTCTTCCATTCCAATAAAAGAAAAATGTAAATTGAATTTCAAATCCAATTTCGAATAGAAATCCAAATCCAATTTTTTCCCACATCCTTTTCGGGTTTGTCCGGAACTTCAACTCTTTACACAGTTAACCTGTTAATGGCTTCCGTAGGTCTAACACCTTATAATACTTGATAAAGCCAGATTGTCAGTCAAATCATAATATAATCAATTCTTGGAGAGGTGGCCCCTCAGTGACCTCATGGCGGCGGCGGACGAGTTTGGTATATTCAAACTCCAAGACTCGTGGGCATCCGCCAACTTTCTTTCTCATCGGAATATAAAGAGTTAGCTCGATTTGAACTGTGAACTCAGAAGCTGAAAGAGACGGCGG
>JAVXUP010003823.1:0-51610 GCA_033070095.1 Escallonia herrerae | reverse complement strand
CCATGCCTAGTTTTGTCACATATAAAAATGAAGTAGAAAATTTTTGTGATGCTAAAATAAAAGTACTTAGAACCGATAGGGGATGAGAGTACTATGAGCCACCATTTTTTTTGAAGAAAATGGCATAGTGCATAAACTCTCTGCACCGTATACACCACAACAGAACGGTGTAGCGGAAAGAAAGAATCGGACATTAGTCGAAATGGTTAATGCCATGCTCTCCAACTTGGGCCTAGGAAAAGGATTTTGGGGGGAAGCTTTATTAACAGTTTGCTACATATTAAATAGAGTTCCAACTAAAGGGAATAACGTTACTCCTTATGAGTTATGGAAGAAAAGGAAGCCTAATCTGAATTATTTTAAAGTTTAGGGTTGTAGGGCCGTTGTAAGAGTTCCGGAACCAAAAAGAAAGAAATTGGGTGAAAGAGGCATTGAATGTATTTTCATTGGTTATGCTTTACACAGTAAAGCATATAGGTTCATGGTAGTGGAACAAAATGATTATTATTCTAAAAACACTATCATTGAATCTAGAGATGCCATCTTTGATGAAAGTAGGTTCCAATCACTTCCTAAGCAAGTTGAGCAAAAGAAAGGTCAATGTGATGTTGAGAAAAACCATGAAAATGAAGTGGAACCTAGGAGGAGCAAACGAATGAGAATTGCTAAAACCTATGGACCCGATTTCTACATGTATTTGATAGAAGGAACTAGGACAACAATATACAACTCCATACCGATTGTCTTAAATATGGAATCCGACCCTAGGACTTATGAAGAGGCCATGAAATCTCAAGATTCTTCTTTTTGGAAAGAAGCAATAAATGAAGAGATTGATTCAATCATGGAAAATAGAACATAAAAATTGGTGGATTTACTACCCGGTTCTAAACTCATTGGTTGTAAATGGATCTTCAAGAAAAAGTTAAGGGTTGATGGATCGATTGAAAAATTTAAGGCGAGGTTAGTGGCTAAGGGATTTTCCCAAAAGGAAGGTGTCGATTACTTTGACACTTATGCACCAGTTGCAAGGATAGCCACTATTAGGGTGCTTATAGCACTAGCTTCCATCCATAAGCTAGTAATTCATCAAATGGATGTTAAAATGGCATTCTTAAATGGTGAATTAGATGAGGAGGTATACATGCAACAACCGGAAGGGTTTGTTGTACGTGGGCAAGAAAATAAAGTTTGTAAGTTGATTAAGTCATTGTATGGACTTAAGCAAGCCCCTAAGCAATGGTATCAAAAGTTTAATCAAATTGTGATGTCTAATGGTTTTAAAATACATGAATCGGATAAGTGTGTGTACAACAAGTTCGATGGCGGTAAGGGAGTTATCATCTACTTATACGTAGATGATATGCTCATTTTTTGTACTGACTTAGAACAAGTTGTAAAGACAGAGAAATTCTTGTCCAATAATTTTGAAATGAAGGACATGGGTGTTGCTGACGTGATTTTAGGAATTAAAATCATAAGGAATAATGGTTTTATAACCTTGTCACAATCTCATTATATTGAGAATGTCTTAAAAAGGTTTGACCATTTAGACAGCACACCAGTTAGTATTCCGTTCAATGAGAGTATTAAGTTGTCTCCTAATGATGGTAGAGCTGTGAGACAACTAGAATATGCGAGTGCAATAAGCTGTTTAATGTATGCCATGACTTGTACTAGACCGGATATTGCTTATGCAGTAGGAAAACTTAGTAGATATACTAGTTGTCCTAGTTATATGCATTGGAATGCAGTATATAGGGTCTTTAAGTACCTTAAACGAACTATGGATTTCTGCATATGTTATAACGGGTATCTTTTGGTTTTGGAAGGATACACAGATGCCAGTTGGATTACGAATCAGGAGGACTATGCTTCCACAAGTGGATGGATTTTCACACTTGGTGGGGGTGCAATATCCTGGGGTTCGAAGAAACAGACTTGCATTACTGATTCTACCATGGCAGGAGAGATTATTGCTTTAGCTGCAGGGGGCAAGGAGGCAGAATGGCTAAGAAATTTGCTTTTAGAAATTCCTTTATGGCCTAAGCCTATGGCTCAAATATCGACAAGGTGTGATAGTCAATCAACTCTGTCACGAGCATGTAGTGAAGTGTATAATGGAAAGTCTGGACACATTGGTCTTAGACATAGCTACGTGCGGTAGTTGATTACCGAAGGAGTAATCACATTGGAATTTGTGAGGTCCTTCGAAAATTTAGCGGATCTGTTAACTAAAGGGTTTCCAAGGGAAAAAATTATTAGAACCTCACGAGGGATGGGTCTTAAGCCCATGTCAAGGATCACCAATGATGGAGATCTCGACTAAACGCTTGCTAACACCAAGTCTTGAGTTCAACGAGTCAAAAGTACATTATGATGGTGATTGCAAGCACAAATTTTAGTCATCCCAAGGTCATGTGCTTGCTAACCGTAATGAAGGAATATGGTGAGTATTATACTCTTAATAGGTCTATAAAAGGATCATTCTTTGGAGTGTTACTTACGGTACACTCTTGATAGACTTGACTAGTGAGTGTGAAGTGGGGCCACTTCTGTCGAGTTTAAGGGCTAAACTCTAGAGCACTCATGAAAAATAAGATACAAATTACATGGCCTTTATTGTATAAGCAGTTTTTTGGATTTGTGTATGGATAGGAGTTTCATGTGTGATATGTGACCGGCTAGTCAGCAAGATAGGTGGTTCAAAGTTTATCTACCACACATTTTCAGATTAGCCTTGTTATGTAATCACTAAGTGAAGATTCAAGTCGTAAGACATCTTCGTTTATGCATGTACTTCACTGGATAATAAGATCTGATTTTTTGTTTTGTTTTTATTTTATATTTTGTAAAATGGTGGGGATTGTTAGTATTTTTTCAAAATATAGTGTCAAGGTTGATTCATTTTCTTTGTCAAAAGGATGAAAGGAAGGTGAATAGGCAAAGAGGGAGGAATCCCACATAGAAGGGAATTGGAAAAGTAAGTGGGTATATAATAAAGAACTCAACTTACTTTAATACTTATGTGGTATGCTAAGGTGTATGCATGTGCACTAAGTATAGTGCGAAGTACCATACGAGAAACGATCGCACGCACGCACGAGCGCATGGCAGTGGGCTGTGAGGCGCAATGTGGCGCTTTGATGGCGCACTTTGCACTTTGCACGTACGCATCGTCGCGAGATGCGCCTTTAGGTTTTCGTGACGAAAACTAGGTCGTCGGTGCAACGGATCGGGTCGGATCCGACCGTTAGTAGCTGAGTGGTTACACTTGCACTGATTCGGGTTATGCCCGAACGGTTGCACCTGTTAGGCAGCTAGGTGGTTCCAGTTTGGGCCAGACCCAACTATTGGAAGCTGGTTAGTTACCAGTCCAGATCTGGACCGTTAATCTTAACGGTTTCTAATCCAACGGTCCAGATTACTTGGGTACATGATGAAAGGGTGTGACCCTTGATTAGCAACCACTAGTGCTTTAAATAGAGCACAATGGTTCGAAAATTTGACCACATAGATGAGCCTCTACTCTCTTATCTTTTCTGCAGATCTTTTACAATAAGAAATTTCTGCAGAATTTCTTAGTTGTAAACCCATTATCCAGTATTTTATACACTTTTCTGTGGGGTGAATATCGTGTGTGCAAATGCTATTCACTAGTGCGCTTCGTTGTATCTTGGAGGGTATTTGCCTGTAACCCGATGCATACCATTTTTAGGTGGGGGCAAATATAAACTTAAGGAGAGCGTTTTACAACGTGCCTCGAAGCCGATCCTTTTCAGTCATAAAGCCATCTCGTATCCAACAAAAGATGCAGAGCCAAGACTATTTCTTGTCATGGTAACCGTCACAAAATTTTGTTTTCGCTTGCCATGCCGTGGTTCATAATTCTATTACTCGTTTAAAGATGATGTGTGAAACATGAATGTCTTTATTTAAGATATTGTATACACATATAATTGGCGTTCTGAATGTGCCCCCACACTCTCTGATCTTCTGAATATTACCAATTTTTCTAAATCGAACTTGCATTCGCTCCCGCACTACGAACCAACTGGTCACTTTGATTCCGACACATGTTTATTGGTATATATAGTCACTCGAAACAAATGGGAAGCTGACACTGCTCTTGTCTCAGGTCAACTTCCTGGACGGAATGGCTTCTCTCTGTTGGAGATGGTGTACGTGCATGGAGGAGAGGTGGTGTGTCCAGTGAATGTGGGTTGCCTGCTGTTATGCCAAACATGGGGGCATTCTGGTCTCCAAATTCTTTCCGCCCAAGAAGCCCATCCTGTCCCATTCTGGCCACACCTCAAACACAGGAATGGTAACTTTTGTCGAGTAGGATACCACGTGAACCAATAACATGTAACATAATAGGATTATTGTATAAAAAAGTTATAATCCCGTGTATTTTCTAGACTATGACAATCAATATCCTATGGTTCAAATATACATGGCAATTCAATTGAATCTAAGAGTGCAAGTTAAAGGAAAAAGCTTAATCATGTCTCATGTTAATTGTTATTTGTTTGTTGAATCATATTTCTAGGTTTTCATCGCGAGCGTTAAATGCTGAATCAATTATCCATAAAAGAACATAAAGGTAAAATTCATCAGTTTTTAGAGAAAAGCGTTACAATCTAGTAATAGTTATTTGAGACAAGTTAATTGTTCTACTTAGGGTTAAATATACGTTAGTACTCTGAAACTATCACAAAGTCTCACTTGAAGGTCCCAAAGTTTAATTTTTACACATAAGGGCCTGAAACTCTAAATTTTCAATAAATAAGTACATCTTTCCATTTTCCTAACGATCCAGGCTTTTCCGTCAGGGGCATTTTTGGGTTTCAATATTTTGGGCTTTTTGGGCATTTTTGGGTTTCCATGTCAACAGAAAGGCGTTCCAGAAGCAGGGTGCCCAAACCAGAACTAGTGCCTCCACCAACAACATTGAAAACAAGGAACCCTTGGAGTCCAGTGCAGTTATCAGCAAGCTTTCTGATTCGATCCAAGCAAAGATCTACAATCTCTTTCCCAACTGCAATAAATCACATCAGGTATCACTATAAAATTTGACACGTGGAGTAGCAGAGGAACAACGATAGTGCTCGTCCATGTCCGACGACCTGTTGTATGTCGACGTCTTGGCCTTCCAACCGCTAAAGAGATCGGCAAGTGTCGGGCCCGGCACGGGAGTTTCAGGTCACTTTCTCAACCAGAGCAGCCCGTCCGGTTTTGACATCAGCGATTCAGGTCTTCCCGGTTTGCCTCCGTCGACGCATGTCTTCAGATCTGTTCCCCGACCCGGTGTTATAGCCCCTCTGGTTCAACAAATTGAACCGGTGCCATCATCATCGACCACTACTGATCCATTCACATCTCTTACTCTGTCTTTACCCGGGTCCGGGTAGGAGATGTCAGAGATTTCAGATCAGTTGCTTGGTTGGCATCCAACCTAGTAGCCGTCTTTTGATCAAGTACCCTTGTCACGGGGTGGTCAAAGCCTTGACTTGCGTTCAAGGGGTGGTGGAAGGGATGATGGTCGCGAGAGGGAGTTCTTCAATGCCGAGTTCTTTTCTGTGATGCAAGAGATGATCAGGAAGGAGGTGAGGAATTACATGGAAACCCAAAAATGCTCAAATATTGAAACCCAAAAATACCCCTGACGGAAAAGCCTGGATCGTTAGAAAAATGGACGGATGTACTTACTTATTGAAAATTTAGAGTTTTAGGCCCTTATGTGTAAAAATTAAACTTTGGGACCCTCAAATAAGACTTTGTGGTAGTTTCAGGGTACTAACGTGTATTTAACCCTTCTACTTATGTCATAAAATAGTATTGTTGTCAAGGTCTTGCATGTCCTAATTTACATAAAGCATCAAGTTATGAATCACAATGAACATACATATATTATGTTACTCATAAGATTTATGAAAAATGGGAGAGACATTTGGTGTCAATTGTAGAATTTATGAGTAGTAGAAAAAAAAATTGTTCGAAGAATCTAGATTCAAGACATATATATAATAATTATGTTTTCAATGGTAAGGGAGTGGTTTTTAAATATAAGAAGAGTATTATAGTAAAAAAAAATAAAATTTCAAGGATCCACAATTTTATATGTAGTATAGATTTATACCTAATCCACAAGTGAAGCACAAACAAAGGAGGCCTTAGAATTTGTGATAAATCATTTGTCATGGTATATTCAAAGTTGAAATATAACGTTGCTTAGATTTGTTGACATTACCGTGGGAAACCTGTGTAAGTTCAACAATTTTGTTGTCCCCAAGAGAAAAGATTGGGCTCATACTAGAAAACCGTATTAAAATCTTGGCTCTGTAGACTAGTGGAGACTGGAGACCATGAATTAGTTTTGGCGCAGGAAGCTGTACGTCTGGAAGGAAGAAAAAAAAAGAAGAAGAAGAGGAGGGGGATCATACTTCAAATGATGCGTAGTCTTGATCGTAACCTCTTCACTATTATCATAGTTCCATTTTGATACCTTCTAGATCTTATATCTTCTATAGCTCCCCAATCTTTTGAAACCGTCAAAAGCCCCCTTCATAATTCTTGGTGTAGTCATATTTTATCAGTATTTCTTACAATCTGACGCTATGATTCATTAAATGCTGGCTAGAGAATTTTGGGTCGCGTTGGATAGTCAGTGATTAATGGTTCTGATCATTAGTACCGTTGGATATATGACAATATACTACATGCCCCCCTTAGCTCCCCTTATTGCATGGTATTTCCTCGTACACTAGGCTGAATCAATCGTTCAGAACCATGTTATCTATTGGTGTAACAAAGAAGAATTTATAGCTTACGGCGTTTGGTGTATGTTGGCTTGGTAAAGGCTCCGATATATGAGGTTTGTTGTGTATTGCTTTGCTTTGGTTGTTTCTTTGTAGGGTTCAGCAAGTAACTGTACAATAGGACTTATATATTGTTGCCTTGTTGGTGTGGGAAGGCATGTAGTATTACGTAGTAGATATCTACTAGATGGTAGATGGTCGGGATGATTGGTTCCAAATAATCCAATATTTTTTTAACTCGTTGAGCGTTAGTAGTGATGAGAAATTAGCTGTCAGTGGGAAGAACTGTTGTCAAGAACACATCTAAACTGCTTTATTCAATTCTATCCCAGGTGCGTAATATATGAATACTCAAGCAAATCCCATAAGAGAACTTGGACAAAGTAGTTAAAACAAACTAAAGGACATCTAATTTATCCAAGAATCGAACGGGAATGTAAAGAAGCATTATTTCCGTATCAAAATTGGTAATGCATATTAACACAGCTTTTGCAAACAAGAACCCCCTTCGGAAACCGACTTGCTAGGCGCGGTGAAATTTTCTCATCACACAACTACTGAATCCCTAAGCAGAAGTCCTGCACGAGGGGCAAGACTGCGTGTTCTTCAACCAGTCAGCCACGCATTGGAGGTGAAACATGTGCGTGCACCCGTGAAGACCCCCGAGACGCTGACCATCGCTGATATCCTCCAGGCAGATGGCACAGACGCTTTTAAAGATGGTAATGTGCAACTCAGCTGGTTGCTTAGTCTGCGGTCGTGGCTCTGGTTCTGGTGCTCCAGCGACCGCAGCGGGAGATGGGTTCCCAGGTGCTTGGACTCGTACTTCTCCTTCTTCTTGTAGCCTTCGTTCTAGTTGCCGTAGTTGTAGTTGTATCTGTCGTTGTACTTCTTCTTGCTGCCCTTCTTCTTCATTACAATCCTTAAGAATCGACCTGATGAACATGAACATGCATATAACAAAAAAGGTAATCATTGAGCCATAGAATCCCCACTCCATGATCTTATCTGTCCGACTGACCATGATATGTTCTGTGAGATAAGAGAAAATCTCAAGACGAAGTACTATGTGATTCTGTGCTGTGGTCGCGGAGGTGTATGTATATTAGGGGAGGAGCGGTATCCCTAACCTATATGGAAAGGAGTTTGGTTGGTTAGTAACGAGTGGGAAATTCTAATTACCTACGGACAACGTATATAGATTAGATTTGGTCATGAATGACTGTTGCTAATACTTATTGCAGCGCTGAATTCTTGACTTTAAAGCGACGAATGTGCAGAGGGCATACCGATTGTGGTTATTTGATAAGGCCTAATGGCACTTTGAACACCGTGTTTTTCAAAAAGTTGCATCTAAAACTCTAATGTCTACTAGTAGACAGCGACAAGATTGGTCATGTCTTGTAATCGCAAGATTTTGCTAACGAGAGGCAATGATTCCGTTAATAATTAGGAGTATTTCAGTTTTTCTTTTCAATCCCCTTCGGCAAAACCCTTTCTTTTCCACCTCCACCAACACTTACTTCTTCATCTCCACCTGCCCACACCTTTCTCCTCCATCACGGACCACCCAACCCCGGCCAACGCCCAAAATCACCACCTGCCAAAGGCCAATTTCACTTCCGTTTCTTACTTTTCCATCTTAACTTGAATATTGCAATCCGACATTAGAAATTGGCACTTCAGGTAAGTAAACTTTCAATACCTCAAACCACAATGATAAACAACAACATCGGACAACATATATATCCACGGCTACCGCCACCCCACAGTAACACAGAACAAAATAGCAACTAAATTAACCCTAACCCCCCCCCCCCCCCCGCCCCAACCCACAACCCACGATAATAATAATAATAATAATAAAAAATAAACCCACAAAATCCCTTCACCCACACCTAATAGGGCTAATCCCTAACTCCTCCGGTTCCCATCGGATGCCCCACGGCTACCGCCACCATAGAGCACTTGCCAAAAAATATAGGAAAGGTATTCCATAACGAATACTTGTTAGGATAGTTCTTTTGATTCTCTCTTTACGTGGATGGTTGATGATGAGCCATGGGACAACGTCACGTTGTTCATATAAGTCTGGGGATCACAGTTTTTAAACATGGAACCTCGTGTACTAGTCTTCCCTTTCTTCTAACAGACAAGCTACGTGAAGCAAGATTTACGCACAAGGAATACCTTTTATATAAATACGATATCATCAACATTGACTATATAAACATCTAGGCCATCTACTAAACAATCTTTAGTGCAGCCTCTAAAATTCGCTAATTATTGGAAAAAAGAAAGGGGGTATCTGCAGAGGACATGGTCCATAAATATAGCTCAAACTGAACTTAGTTATCATTTAGTTGGAACTAGTCATGTTTCTCGAGAGCTCTTCTTATGCCCTAGAGATTTGGATAGTTTAGTGATCACCAGTTATTTGTAGTTGAAATATCTATGTTCTTCAACTTGGCAAATCCACGATTTGGGAAAGTCAACTCTGTGAATCATTCTGGTCAACCCAAGAATTGGAGTTTACCTTCGTGTTATAGGCACTCAGGCCTATGTTCCATCCTCTTCCTTCTACCCTTGTACGAGCAAGCTCACTCACAATACAGTAAATAATCAAACCACCCGTGGAATAGTGACTACTGCTGTGATCCATGAACTTGCAACTTCAAGTAAATGTTCTCTCAACCTCGAAACCTCTTGGTCCAAAGGTTCAGTCCACTTCCACTGAACCAGCCGTCGGTTTCTTGTCATAGTTGCCGTCCTATAATTTTTTTGGTCACCCATTTAGTGAATCATAAAATCCATCACTCAATTAAAAACTATGTTTGAAACATTAGTAGTGTTAGAACTTCATTTAAGAGATGATATACAAATATGGTAGGCGCTCTTTAGGTGCCCCCACACGTGATTTTTCGAATACGAACACACTTGCTCGAACACTTGCACTTGCTCAAACTGCTCACTTAGATTCCGACGCATGTTTATTGTAAAAAATCAGATCGCACGTGACAAAGGGGAAGCTGACATTGTTCTTGTTTCAGGTCAACATAGAAGCGGGAACTGCTTCTCTTTGTCGGCGATGGCGCCAGTGCAAGAGGAGAGGGGCTTTGTCTGTGTGAATGAGGGTAACCTAGTTTTAAGCCAAAGATGCGGGCATTCTAGTCCCATAGAAATTCTTTCCGCCCCGGTCGTCCATCCTTTTTCCCATTCTGGCCACCTCAAACACGGAATGATTCTCTTGTTGGAATGTATTCCCACTCCACGTACAGCTGAAACACAGGCCAAAGGGGGCCTTAGAATTTGTAATGAAGCATTTTTCGTTCGTATAGGTTGATATATCACGTTGGTTAAATTTGTTGACATAACCAAGATAACCATAGGAAACCTGTGTAAGTTCAACAATTTGTTGTCACTCCAAATTAAGAAAAGATCGGGCTTAAACTAGAAAACCGTATGAAGAACTTAGCCCTGTAGACTATAGTGGCGAACATGGATAAGTTTCGGCACAGGAGGACTTTACATCTAGAGAAAAAAAAATGGAGGACCAGATAACACTGATGCATAGCTTTGGTCGCAACCTCTTCACTAGATACAGTCCCATTTTCATCCCTTCTATATTGTATATCTTCTAAAGCTCCCTGCTTTTGAAACAATGAAAGCCCCCTCTTCATAATCCTCATCTCTGAATGGTTATATTCTATTGGTCATTTCTTACGATTTGACTGTGTGCCTCCGGTTGATTTAGTAAATGATGACTTGTTTTTAGAAAACATTGGATGGATAGGGGGGCTAATGTTCCCGACCATCTAACACCGTTGGATGTATAAATGGTGGATGTATAAATGGTCGAGACCAATGGTCCAAGATTGGAGTCATGCAATATGCACTCGTGTTACCGCTAAAGAATTTTTAACTTAAAACGTTTGGTGAGTATTAGCTTGGTAAAGGCGGCCCTGACATATGAGGTTTCTCCTAAATACCCTTGCTGAAGGACTTTTTGTTGTTTCTTTGTGGGGTTCAGTAAGAAACTATATAGTAAGACTTGCAGCACCGTTGTTTTGGGAAGGATTAATGTGATAGTGATTAGGAATAAGAAAGACAGGATATTTTTTTAGTATATAGAACGGTTCTAAATGGGGTTGAGACTATTCAATATTTTCTACTTATTATGTATTAGCAGTGATAATAAATAAGCAGCAGTCATTGGAAGGAATTGTAGTGCTTTAAGAACACTACAATTTAGAAGTGCTTTAATTCTATCCCTTCCTGCGGAAAATCTCTAAGCAATTCCCATATGATAACTTGGACAAAGTAGTTCTATACAAACTAAAAGACATTTGGAGTTATCCAATAATGGGAAGGTAGAGAAGCATTATGCCCATATCAAAATTGATAATGCATATCAACCTAGCTTTTGCAAACAAGAAGTCCTGGAATCTTTAACCCCTCTTCGGAAACTGAGTAGCTTGGGACGAATGAAAATCTGTTATCCAAGATATGAACTGCTTCAATGTCCAGCAACTCCGGAATCCCTAAGCAGATGTCCGGCATGACGGGCAAGACGGCGTTTTCTTCAACCAGAGAGCCACACATCGGAGGTGATACATGTGCGTGCACCCATGAAGGCCCCCGAGATGCTGACCATCCCTGATATCCTCCAGGCAGATGGCACAGACGCTTTTGAAGATGGTAACGTGCAACTCAGCTGGTTGGTATCCTCCCCGCCGTGGTTCCCCCTGTGGCGCTTGAGCGATCGTAGTGGCAGACGGGTTCCCGAGTTCTCGGGCTCGCACTCGTCGTCCTTGTCTCTGTTGTAGCTGCTGTCGCCGTTGTCGGTCTCGTTCAGTACTTCTCTCAAGCATCGAGTTGAAAACTATAACCACTAATACTACAGCCAAAAGAAGAATAGTCTTGACAAGAAATTCACACTCGATCATTATACCGGCCTGTCCGAGTAACCATGGAGTGCAATATGGGTTGTGAGACAAGAGAAAACCTGGAGACATTATGTGATTGTGTGTTGTGATCGCAAAGGTGCATATACATACATTTATATCAGGGGAGGAGCAGTATCCCTATCCTACACGGATTATAAGAGTTTGATCGGTAAGTAACGAGAGGGAAATTCAAATGAGATTGGATCGCGAACCGTTGTTAATCTTTAGCCACTAATACTTATTGTAGCTTCAATTTTGGACTTTAAGCGAAGAAGGTGCAGTACCGGAGAGGATATTGATTATAACAATAGAAAAAAAATGGATGGTCTGTGACTAGTGGTCCCAATCATGTAACATCCCGACCATTTAGCGCCGTTGGATGTATAAATGGTCGAGATCAATGATCTGTATATATCGAATGATACAATATGTACTCATGTAACAGATAAGGGATTTTTAACTTAAGAGGTTTGGTGAATATTAGCTTTATATTCTAAGGGTTCCTCCTAATCGAGGGTGAAACTCCAGGTTAGGTCCGATAATACGGAGTTTTATGTTGTCTCTTTGTGGGGTTCAGCGGAGTATGACATAAAGCAAAATTACTTACTATCTGTCCAATATTTTTTACTTATTTTTTTACTTATTATCTGTTAGTAGTAAGAAGAATTGTCGTCCAGATTAGGTAAAAAAAAAATGCTTTAATCCTATTAATCCGTGCTTAAAAGCTCTATGCATATCCACTTGGACAAAGTAGCTCTTAACAATTAAACTAGAAGACATCTAAAGTTACCCGGCCAAGAATGATAATATATGTGAAGAAAAACTAACTCAGTAACCTGAGTCAAGCTTGGGTCTGTTTTTAAAATAAAGTATACTATAAGGTTTTAAAAAGTGTATTGATGTGTACCACACAGACAAAAAAACTAACAGTATAAAAAATATTATTTGGCTATCAAGATTAATCTTAGTACCTAAATTAATCACAACTAACTTAAGTAAAATATGAAAAGATAAATTCACTTGCATTGTTCCTTACTTTCTATTATTAAATAATATTTTTTATTAGACTGCGTGCAATAATTATGAGATATTTTCATGTACATGTGTGTTTATATATAATTTTATTATATTCTAAGTTGAAGGACAAATAATAGATAGCGACACAATAGAGCCGTTGGTTACTTGTCTTCTTTGAGCTTTTGTTTGAGGTTGTCAAATAGTATTTCAAATGAATATTAGCTTAGCACTTAAAATAGTAGAATAATCATGCTGGTACCATATAAAGTTAAATAGCGAATACGATTAGTTTTAATTAAAATATGATGATGCTATCAAGTATCCCTTTTGAATTGTAAATGTTACACCAATTTAATTCTTTAACTTTAGATAGTCTTTAAGGTATTACATATATATGTTTCTGAGGTTATTATAATAATTAAGTAAAATTTAAAATAAATAAATTTAACTGAACGACTACATAATATCTAATATTTTATGTATATATTTTTCTTTAATTCTTGTAAGATGCTAGTAATAAGAATATTTAATTGATGAACATGCAGCGTCCTTATTTTAGAGTATTGAAATATTTTTCACATTTTTTATGACTATTATCTGTCGTCAAATTATAATTTCTATATCTATTAAATGCATCTAATGATATTTTTTTTTCAAAAATTACACTTATTTTAGCACACCATAATCTAACATTGTATAACAAATTATGTCAGGTTATACCTATAATTATAATCAACTTGAAAAGGATAACAAATATCATTATATTAGGCTAATATTATAAAGCGAGCTTTAATCAATTATTTGTTATTGAACTCGCAAAATAGTCACCAGTCATACTTGTAATCAATTCCATCATAATAATAATTAATTTTTAATACTTATAAGTTGTCTAAAATTTACTATTTATTATTTCTAATGAAAATTTAATAAGTATTACTGAAAAAAACTTTTTTTATTGATCATAAGGGCTCTATATATAAACGAATTGGTAAATCATTAGTTTTGTAGAATTAAATGCATATATTTTTGCATCATAAAGATTAAATGTTCCTAAAATAAAGTAAATAAGAATTAATTGATTATTTTTTTAATGTATGTGATTTATTTTCAAATTTTCATATATGTGATATAGTCACTTGTTAAACACGCGGTCATATAATTTCTTCCACTAAATCTCATATGTCATATTTGTTTTCTAGATACATAGCATGATTGTCAAAATTAAATCCTAATAAGTTAATGCATTTAGAATTTTTGAATTACTTTTTACATTATATAAGCTTTCCTAATATAGCCTTCATACATTTTTTGCAAAAATAAGGAAATAATAATAAAATTTGCATGCATTTAGAGACACTAACATATTTATAATATAACTTTAAATCCGTTTCAACTATCAAATTTACGAATAAGTTTTATCATTACTACAATTTTAATTGACAATAATTATAAAGTTATTTGTTGATAGTGTGCTATCACCCATAAAATAAAGTCAATTTTTTATTTTATAAAAACATTCTAAAAGCTATACATTAGATTGATAAATCTTTACATCCATTATAGTAAACATATACTAAAATAAAATAAATATGAATCAAGTGTTAAATAATTTTTCTTATCTCAATCTCAATTATACCATGATTATTCTCTCTCTTAATGTTATTTATATTATTTAGATATACAAATTTAATATTCATAGTAGAGAGTGGTTTTAAGGATATATGTAGTAATTAAAGTTAAATCATAATATATTAGTTCATTAATTAGTTAGAATTTCATGAAGCTCAAAATTAATTTTTTAATTATATAAAACTTATTGATGTGAAAATTAACTTATCAAGAAATAAGGACCTCATTCAAGATAATATTTGAGATCTTTAGAGAAACTTACAACGTTTATAATTTTATTTTATTTTGAAAACATAAGTTGATGATATATCATATTTTTGAATCCGAAAGTTCTTAAATGTTTTCAACTATAGTAATTAAGAATAATTTAATTTGATTGCATCTTTTTTCTTCTATTTTATTTGTGATTTTTTTTAAAATCTTGTTTATACTTATACAGCTACTTTGTTGATCATGCGATCTTATCAAATCAAAAATTATCCTATAATTTGATTAATTATTTTATATATTGCACATATAATTTTTTTTTTGCAATGATTATGTTATGTGTAAATACATATACATTTTGTAAAATATAATAAATTTAAATTAACTATAACACAAAATTTTTGTTCTAAATATCCTATGTTGTTTTTATTTCTTAGACTACATGATTTCTTATCTTCGTATGAGAGAGTTAGTTTTAAAAACATATTAATAGTCAAAATTAAATTTTAAAAAATTAGCATATTTGAGTTTTAGAAGCAAAATTAAATAAACTTAATAATAAGGATCACATCCAAAATAATATTTACATACCTTTAGATACATTTACATGTTTAGTATATAGTTTTAAATTATTTTTAACTATCAGATTTATGAATAAGCTTAGCCATTATTGAAATTTTTATTAATAATAATTGTACGGTCATTTGCTGATTGTGTGGTCTCAAAAAAAAAATTATTCTAAATGCTATATATTATATTGCTAAATTTTACATAGATCACGGTAAGCATATACTTCGGTCAGCATATATTAAAATATAATAAATATGAATTAATTGTTAAACTATATGTATTGTTTCAATATCAATTTTAACATCATCTTCGAATGAATCTTTTTATCGAAGGATCAGAAAAAGGTGGATCCGGAAGAGTAAATATTCGCCCGCAAAAATTTCTTCTCTCTTCTAAGTTTAATATATTATTTTCATTTTGTAGATATATGATTTTTTATGTTCATGTTTGAGTATGATTTCAAAGATATAATGGTTAAAATTAAGTCATAATAAGTTAGTTTATTAATTAGTTAAAATTTTAGAATACTTAGAATTAGTTTTTCAAATATATAAAGCTTATTGATATAAAAGTTAACTTAGGAAGAAATAAGGACCCTGTTCAAGATAGTATCTGAGGCCTTAAGAGACTTATAATGTTATAATTTTATTTTACATTGAAAATATAATCTGATAACATTTCATATTCTTACATCTTAAAGGTTTGAAATGCTGTCAAATATTGTAATTAAGAATAATTTGATTTAATTTTAAACTCTTCTTTTCTTATACGTATGTGATTTATTTTTAAAATCTCATTTATGCTTACATAGCCACTTTTTTAATATGATGTCTTATCAAAGCAAAAAAAATTATCCTATGATTTGAATATTAATTTTATATTTTATATAAATGGTTGTGTTATGTGTCAATACATATACATTTAATCCATCATAATAAATTTAAATTAACTATAAAATAATTTTTTATTTTGAATCTCATATGTTATTTTTATTTTCTAAATACACGTTTGTTTATCTTTGTATTAGAAAGTTAGTTTTAAGAACATGATAATCAAATTCAAATCCTAAAAAATTAATAAATTTAGAGTTTTAGAAGCAAAATTAAATAAACTTAAAAAATAGGGATCATATCCAAAATATTATTTTCATACCTTACATACACTAGAATGTTTGGTATATAAATTAGATCATGTTCGACTATCATATTTACAAATAAGTTTTACAATTATTGTGATTTTAATTAATAATTATTATACAGTCATTTGTTGGTCTTATGGTCTCAATTAAAAAAATAATGTCAATTTTTTTATTGTACCAACATTGTAACATCATTTGTTTCTGTTCTAACTTTAATATTTTATTTTCTTGTTTTAGATATATAAATTTGTATAATAATATTAGAAAGTAATTTTAAAGATACAATAGTTAAAATAAGTTAGTTCATTAATTAGTTAGATGTTCAGAATGTTTAGAATTAGTTTTTCAACTATATAAGACTTACTAATATAAAAATTAACTTATCAATAAATAAGGATCCATCCAAGATAATATTATTATCGTTTTAAAAATATATAAATTTTTATATTCATATTGGAGAGTAGTTTTGAGGATACAATACTCAAAATTAATTCTTAATAGGTTAATTCATAAATTAGTTAGAGTTTTAGAACGTTTAGAATTACTTTTTCTTTCAATCATATACGACTTACTAATATAAAAATTAACTTATGAACAAATAAAGATCTCATCCAAGATAGTATTTCATACCTTTAGTGACACTTATAAAATAAGTTAGAGTTTCAGAATGTTTAGAATTGATTTTTCAAGTATATAATGCTTATTGACGTGAAAATTAAGTTATCAAAAAATAAAGGACCCTATTTAAGAGAATAATATTATTTTTGTTTTTTAGATATATGAATTTTTATATTCATCTCGAATAGTGGTTTTGAGGATTCAATATACAAAATTAAATCATAATAAGTAAGTCCATTAATTAGGTAGAGTTTCAGAACGTTTAGAATTATTTTTCAATTAAATAAGATTTACTAATATAGAAATTAACTTATCAAGGAATAAAGACCCTATTCTTGATAGTATTTCAGACTTTTAGCAACTCTTATAATGATTATAATTCTATTTCACATTGAAAACATAAAGTGATTATGTGTCAAGTAAAGAAGCTATTTCTGAGACGAAGTGTCGGGTAATGATGATCTTGTTTCGCTTATTTAAAGGACCCCATTCAAGATAATAATATTATTTTCGTTTTTTTTATATATAAAATTTTATACTCATGTTAGAGAGTGGTTTTGAGGATTCAATACACAAAATTAAATCCTAACGAGTTAGTCCATTAATTAATGAGAGTTTCAGAACATTTAGAATTATTTTTTTAATTATATGGGGTTTACTAATATAAAAGTGTTTTAGACTTTTGGTAACTTTTATAATGGTTATAGTTCTATTTCACATTGAAAACATAAAGTGATGGTGTGTCAAGTAAAGAAGCTATTTTTACGATGACGTGTCGCGTAAAGAAGGTTTCGTTTCGCTTATTATATAGATATAAATAGATTACTTCCGCATCAAAATTGTTAACGCATATTAACCTAGCTTTCGCAAATAAGAAGCCCTGGGAGTCTTTAGCCTCCCCAGAAACTGACTTGCTATGGACGAATGAAGATATATTATCCTAGATATCAACTGTTTCAATGTCATTGCATACAACAACTACGGAATCCCTAAGCAGAAGTCCGGCATGACGGGCAAGACGGCGTATCCTTCAACCAGTGAGCCACACAATGGAGATGATACATGTGCGTGCACCCGTGAAGGCCGCCGAGACGCTGACCGTCGTTGATTATCATCCAGGCAGATGGCACAGACGCTTTTAAAGATGGTAACGTGTATCTCAGCTGGTTGCTTCGCCTGTGGTCGTGGCCGTGGTTCCGGCCAAGCCGCTCGTGCCATCGTAGCGGCAGACGGGTCCCCAACTGCTCGGACTCGTCCTCCTTCTCGTCGCAGTCGTTGTCGTTGTTGTAGTTCTCGTTCAATAACCTTCTTGACCATCGACTTGATAACTAGAAGCATGGTTAGAGCCAAGAGAATGATTATCATGAAAAGGGTTGCCCACTCAGTTATTTTAACTATCGGACTCACCATTGTATCTACTGTGTGAGAAGAAGAAACCTCGAACCAAATCATTGTGTGAATGTGTGTTATGATATATATATATATATATATATATATATATATATATATATATATATATATATATATATATATATGAATCGTGATCCATTGCTAGCGAACCAAATCATTGTGTGAATGTGTGTTATGATATATATATATATATATATATATATATATATATATATATATATATATATATATATATATATGGATCGTGATCCATTGCTAGCGCTGTTTGGCCGTCCGCTACATAATGTAGCGGACGAAAATTGGCCGTCCGCTACATTATATAGCGGACGGTGCTAGCGCTGGCAATGGATCACGATCCCCATATATATATATATATATATATATATATATATATATATATATATATATATATATATATATATATATATATATATGGGAGCTGATCCATTGCTTGCGCTAGTAAATGGAGTTAAGTTGCAAGCGCGATCTGACCGTTCATCCTGAAAGATGGTCGGCCCAGATCGCGCCTTTTTCGAAAACTGTCAATCGTCCGCGACACTATGTCGCGGACGGACTTTTTTACCTTTTTGCCCCTCCACCCGTCCGCTACACTGTATCGCGAACGGTTCAAATCTTTTTTTTATATATTTTTTAAGTTCGTCCGCTACATAATGTAGCAGACGTTTTTTTTTGACAAAAATACCCCTGATCCCCGATCTGAGACCTCTGTATTATATGGGCACAGTATCTGTCCGCCACATAATGTGGCGGACAGAAGCACAGAAGCATTTTCTCTCTTGTTTACCAGCACAAAGGCACAGAAGCCGTGCATCAACCGGTCATCTTCCTCATTTTCTCTCTCTCTTCCACCGATCACACCAGGCCACACCGGTCTCTCTCACCATCATCAAATTAATCTCTAAGCATACTCTTGCGGTTATTCTTGCCTTATCACCTGACCCCTGCCTTCTCTCCAATACCGAACCACCTCGCCGTTGTATTGCTGTCAACGGCTGAACTGCCACATGGATCGGTCGTTCCTATGCAAAAGCCGTATTCGGGTCCCAAGCCCGTCTCGTCGTCTATGTGTCCTCTGTCTAAGAGACCCAAAATGTACGCATCTTGTAGCTCGTAGATTTTTGGGGTGATCTGGTGAAATCTAATTTCATTATTGCTAGTTTTTCTGTTGTTAGTGTAATTTGTTGATTGGGACAGATCATAGATAAGTTGGATCTAGGTAAATAAGCATGCGAACTGCTCTCACTGTTGGATTAGGACTGAGCAGCGAGGTTTTTTGGTGATGGAATGGTTTTCTGTTGGAGATGAGAACGAAATGGTGGACGAAAGAGCGTTAGACATTAACATTCCTTACACTTGCTCAGTCCGATTTGGAAGTAAAACCTTCAGGGACAAGTTTTATTTTGCTTGAACATATTTTCTGGTGATTGAGAGTGGACTCTTAAGTGGTAAAAATCAGAAAGAAATGATGGACTATATAATTGCACTTCACCATCAGAAACAAGAGAAGAAATAGGTTTGGAAGAAGAGAGAGATGGAGCAGAAACAAGAGATGAAATGGGTTTGAACCGTCCGCCACATAATGTGGCGGACGGATATTGTACCCATAAAATACAGGGTTCTCAGATTGGGAATCAGGGGTATTTTTGTCCAAAAATCGTCCGCTACATAATGTAGCGGACATACTTAAAAAAACGCAAAAAAAAGATCTGGACCGTCCACAGATCGCGTGTGGACGGCCAAATCGCGTTAGCAACTTAATCCATTTTGCTAGTGCTCTCAATAGATAAGCTCCCTATATATATATATAAACAGGGGAGGAGCAGTATCCCTAAAACAAATGGAAAAGAGTTTGGTTGGTTGGTAAAGAGGAGAAATTCTAGTGAGACTGGATCATGAATAGTTATCAATTTTTAGCGAATAATACTTATTGTAGCGCCACCTTTGAATCTTAAGCGACAAAGGTGAGGTACCGAAGAGGGTATTAATTGAGGTTATTTCATAAATGCATAATAATACTAAATTTTACCTAAACCCAACCGTTTTTCTGGCCTAGCCTTTCAACCGAAGGCATCATTCGCAGCTTTTTGGAAGTAAAAGTTGTATCCAATCAATGCGCTAATTATGCTTCAAAAGTGTATATGTGCTATGGAATGGAAGCTTAGCCTTAGATCCGAAGAACGGATCTAAGGCTCTTGTATGGTAGAAATTGATGGCAGTGGTGGGTATATGAGCGACTTTATAGTGGTGGGTTTCAGTAATGGTGCTGCGGTTAGTAATGATGGGTAGTGCATAATGATGCGACAGTCGAGAAAGGAGGTGATGGCCGCAGAGATAATCGTATACATATGAATGGTGGGTGGTCGAATTTGATGGGGCAGCCGATACATTATGGTGGTTGTGGGTTGGCCGCCAACAGCGGTGGTGTAACATGGACCAACACGTTTCTCTTGGAAATCAAAATGCTCCACCACCGTTCTTTGATGGTAAAAGCATATGCAATGTGTGGAAAGCTAGGCTGCTAAGTGCACACTAATTTCTACCAGTACCTGCTTGGGCGACAAACCTGTAGGTCTACCCCCGTCAAGTGCATACGCGTTGGTACCTAAATAGTTTCTACCAATACCTGCTGGTCTAATGCCATTGAAGCAGCAGCAGTACTTTTCAACCCGAACTGTAGAATCCAAATGCTTACAAATATGATTAGATGTTAAGTCAGAGAGAATTACTATGGAATCCTAAGGCTTCCAATTAAGCAGGACTGAGACGGACTACTTGGCCTGCAGCTTTAGTCACGCTAGATTCAAGAATGAGGTAAACATAGGTTGGATTCAAGAATAAAAAGATATGTTTAGGCATCATGGATCTGTAAGAGCAAACAGAGGGAGGCATTAATGAAGATGTACCATGTGATCATATTATTCCTCTAACAAGGCCAAACTGAAGGCCTGCTTCTACTGTATGTGCTGTGTGATCGTATTATTTCTCTAAACAGGGTAAGTACCCCGGGGCGGCAGTGAGACCAGCAATGTTGTATGAATTGGAATCTTGGGCAGCTAAGAACCATAAGATTACTGTAGCTGAAATGCGCATACTTAGGGTGGATGTGCTTTCAAACAAGCAAAGCTAAGAAATGAAGATCTCTACAACTGAGCGGAGGTTCCACCATTGAGTAAAAGAGGAGAGAACACATGAAAAATGAGGGATATCCACAAGAAAAAAGTACTTTGTGCCTAGTTGATGGGGTGAACCCAGGCAGGGCTAAACAAAAAGATAACATGGGAAGAGGCAATAATAGTGAGAAGAGACTTGATTGCTAGAACTATTGAAGAACATGCACTTTGATAGGGGAGAGGAACCACAATCAATGTAGTCAACTCTAATTAGTCTAGATGGTGGATCCGCAAAAAGTCACTAACAGTAAAAGCCACGCACAAGAATAAGATTATTTCATTGTGACAGCTCCTCCTTCAAAATAACCTTGAGACGTCCAACTGCGTCCTGTACTACTCGCGAATGGGGGGCTCCTGTCACTGAAAAGACTAGCAGCACTTGAATGACTAATGTAGTTTCAAATCTATAAACATCTGACTACTAAATTTCTTTTGGAGATGAAATTTCCATACCTTGCTTGAAGAACATTTAAGCTTTGTTCAAAGAGCAAAAAGTGATCATCTACATTCCTTGCACCTTAATGGCAATTCCAACTGAAATACAATCCGGATTTCTTCTGTCCTCTTCCGGGATTTTGGGGGCTTTGAAGAGAGAGAGTGTGCGCACAGTTATCGCTGAAAATATATTTCTCTATTGAAAAAAGGGAAATTGGAGGAGGACAATATCATAATTTTTCTATGAGACAGGTAGCATGATACAAAGCAGATCATTGCAAGGATCCCACTGGGAGATACCCAAGAAATAACACGGACCCGATCTACTATTCTTACATTAACTTTTCTATATCCACTGGTTGGTTCCTTTTTACTCTATCTTCGGAATTTCACTTTCAGGTCTCACCTGCAGGCAGAGACATTAGTATTAATAAGCCTCCAGAAAATTACACGAGTAAAAAAAAAAAACGCAAGCGCACGAACATCAGGCAGTTAAGAAAGTTTAGTAGTACTCTAACAAAGTGATAGCTTAGTCCCAAAAATTGATTCCCAAAAGACATGGCATTAACAATTTTAGAATAATCGATGTACTGTAAATGAATGCACTGGGTTCAGCCACATCATTTAGGACATAAATTTAGACATCTACGGTTGAGATCCCTACCATTACTCAACATGAAGAGTGTGCCGCCCCACTACTGAGTGCATGTCTTTTGCACTGCAAATAATTTGGGATTTTGTGTGCCGCGTTTAAACGAGTAAAGACTACAAGAGAGAGGAGGAGAGAGAGAAGGGAGGGAGGAAAAGAAGGGGGGGGGGGGGTGTTCAATGGGTAGTTGATACTATATGCAGATACATGATGCTTTCCTATGTCCTTTTCCGAGGTTGTGATTGTGATGGTAAAACCTAGAATCATAGCCGAAAGCGATCAGCCTAGATCACTTGAGGAAGCCTCGTGTAGTGTAAATTCCTACTTAAGACTGACTAGCCTGATAAACTGGGGTACAACATTGCTCTGCCATCTTTGGCTCAAAATGCCAGGCCGTGACAAAAATAAACAGCATATAACAAAGAATCACTGCAAATGAACAGTAAGAAAAATCAGGACCAAGGGAACTCAAAGAGACTTGCCTGCACAGCATCACCGTCTAATTCGAGGTTTACAGCGAAATTCAGCTAATAGTGCTATGTGGTCAGAGGACCATTCTGGAGAAGGAAGTGCTGTGTCTTTTCTCAAGCTATCCTCATCCAAAAGCTCCAGCAATGATTCGACAGTTAAAGAGTCCGCTGAAACCTCATTAAATCATTAGATGCACTATAAAAATGTGGTACAATCGGCAAATTCTATATAAAATCCTCGTGTAAAAAATGGTATACAAGTTAACAGCGGGTTAAAACAAAATGCAACAAAAGAAAAAAAACCAAACCTGAATAAAATATGTAATCAAGAGTGCCAATGAAATCTCTAGTGCAATTTGTAAATAGAGGTTCATTTGTAGCAGGATCCATTCTCCTCCTGTGTTGCTCTAAACCACCAAGGCCAACTCTTGCAAAAGATGAATAAGCACTGACCTGTAACATTTAAAGTGCGGTCAACCGCCACAAGCAAAGAAATGCGTTCAAACACTTTCTTCTACCAATGTAAAGATAATTTAGATAGAAATATCTAATATAATTTACCAATGGCAGTGCGTGCGTTAATTTGGTAGCAGGGCGCAGAATTCCAAGCGGGTCTACTGCTAACTCTGAACTCATTGGATCAACTTTTCCCATTGCAAGAAGGGCATGAGGAGCACTGAATTCAAGTTTAACAGCACATCAAAACTATCAAATTCAGAACAGTAATTGATGACTCACGTGCATCATTTACAGCCCAAAGCATAACAGTTAGTGACCGTATAATCATAAAAGGAAAATCTCACACACCTTCCAGGAACCGAATTAAAATCCCCACACACCAGCATCGGGATGTCAGCGCTTGCAGCTATCTTTTCTAATCCTTTTAAGAGTGTGTGAACCTGATGAGATAAGCAAGCACGATGTAAAACGTTAAGATAGCACTTGCAATTACAAAGTCTTTAAAAGAAACATATGGGCTTTGGACAGAACCTGCCAAAGCTTCACGTCCTTCAAATCTTGGTGGACATTTACATGCGTATTTGCCTGAACTCAACAGGAAGAGGGGGGAGGGGTGGGGTGTTTGGAATGTTAGACCATTGCATGCTCCAAAGAATGGAGATCCAAAGTGGAACGAAAGAAAAAAAAAGAGAAAGTAAGAGAAAAAACAAAGAATGAAGTGGTTGTATAATACAACACTCACTTAATCAAAACATACTCGATAAGGCCATAAGATAATACAGCCATGCAGATGGCAAGAAATAATGATGAATAAAGAAAACAAGGTGAAGGTAAATAACTTTGTACATCAAAATCTTGTAACATTTGACCGGATTTCAGTATCTAACATTGAATAATAACAGGAGATGAAGGCAAATAGAGGACTGGGGACTTCAGTGCACCAGGAGAGAAGGAGGGAGGAGGGAGAAGAAGCATGCCAACGCTGATAGATGCAGAACAATACTAAATTTTCGCATTTAAAGAAAAACAGGTTACTTTTTATAGCATGTAAATGCATACTGACATATATGAGGGAAGAAAACAAATTAAAAAAGCATCCGTGTGTACCCAAGTGTTGGAATTTACAAAACAAAGACATAAGGACCAGACTCTTGTAGAGGTATCACGGTTCCAAAGAAAGAATCCTAAGATTTCTATCCCAAATGAACAGTAAAACTTACGCAGAACCTTTTGCTAGATCCTTACCACACAAACAAGCTGCCGCTTCCCTGGATTGTCAACCCCCTGATTGCTGAACTTTGCTTCTAGAACCACAATCAGAGCGACATTGTCCTATTAAATAAAAAATAGTAACCATGAGGCCTATCACGCTAACAAGCAAGCAAAGATCTGGAGGAAGGAAAGATAAACAAAGTTACCTTGACCAACCGATTTAGGGCGGTTTTCTTCTGAGCACTAGGGACCAAAGCATCAGTTAAAGATTGGGCAGCTTTATTAAACTCAACCTGCAGGCAATGATACAACCATTAGGGTGTGGTAATTTTAAAGGCACAACTGCATACTTAGCCCAACTCCCCACCTCATATTTTTTGACATGTGAAAATCTATCTCTGCGAAAAAATGTAGCACAGCCATCAATTGTTTGAGCACTACCACTAAAAACCTGCAAGCATCATCAACAAAGCGTCGCTTAACAACACAACATAGCATATACTACTTTGCCAGTCATGTAATCTTCCATTAACCAACCTCTGAAGTTTTCCTTTTAAAAAGAGCCTGATATCCATGTTTGTCCAGCTCAGGGGAAAAAAATTCCTCAAAATGATCACTTTGAACCTGAAAATAAGAAGCTCTAATTAGCAGGCAAGTGCTGTTCATACTTTTTAAGTACAAATAAATTACAACGTCAAGAAACTAATAGACAAACACAGCGTGAAGCTAACAAGCAACAGAAGCTTCTGTGTTAAGATGCTATGTGCTAATGCAGAAAAAGTAAGGTACAGTACTGTCAGGTCAAACTGGACAAAATTAACTGTTGCGTCAAGGCTCAACCGCTAAAGAAAATGACATATTCAACCCACAAAACCATCAAATTTTATGCAAAAAGTTCATCCACCTAACAAACCGGTTGTCATGGTCTACTAGTCATAATTTTCAGTACATTAGATTGCATCAAACTTCAAAATGTGCACTAACTGGGATACAATGTTACAGAATTACACCTACTTCATCATCTCTTTCTTTCAGTACTAAAAGGTTTTCAATTTCCATATTACAATACTAACTAAAACTCATGCTAGCTCTCAAAAACAGTTGTAGGACTGTGAAGAAAAACCATTCTACAATGAAGTTAAACAAGACAGAACCACAATCACAATGTGCCAAACCATAGATGTCAAGGGTACTTATGTACCTCTTGAAGACAAACAATGTCTGCCCGGTAGCCTACTATCTCTCGTAACAAATTCTGCCTGCGGTATGGCCAAGAAAGAGCCCATGAAGGGCAATAACTGTACAATTCATTTGTAGCAGATGCATCGGATAAGATATTGTAGGAGAGCACAGTAAAAGTTCCTGAAGAAATACGACCATCTTCCATATGCCCCGGCACATCAACTCCACTAACTGGGATCAGTTTACGGGGAGTAGGGGATGGAGCAGGAATGACGCGGGATGTCAATAGAGTGTTCACATGTCCCACAGTTAGTTTAGTTTCTGCATCTACGACAGCACACTCAAATTTAAGGACATGCCCAATATCATCAGCTGTAGGTGTATAAGTTTTGGAGCGCCCAACTTCAAACCATGTTTCACCACCATTCCTCTGTGCAACTGCCGCAGGATATAAAGGTGCTGCGCCATTTGCAAGGTTAGCACTTGGTTGCGATGTAGCTAAGGTTGCATTGACTGCTCCGGCTGCTGCGTTATTGTAGCGACCACCAAACATTTCGTCGTCCTCATTTCCATTTTCATTTACAGCACTAGCAGCACGCTCATGCAGAACACGATGGTGTTGCCATGCATCTGAAAAGCATTTGGGAGAGCAGTGGTAACTTTTGGCGACAGGTATTTTGGCCTTGACGCAACCTAGGCACTGCAATGTGGCTTGCTCAGATGGATGGACACTGCAAATAGCAACTTTCCTATCACTTTGAATGCGGTACCTGCGAAGCACACCAAAATGGATAAAAATCTGAATGTTATAGACCAACTCCAGGACTGAAAAAAGTGGTAAGTCATATACAGAAGTACTTCTCAGCGTGATGGTGAGCGCTACGATAAAAGTTGTTCGGCGTGATCACGGGTTCAAAAAACAGAAAGAGTTTTCCACAATAGTGGGTTAAGGCTGTGTACATCCACCCTCGTGGACCCCGCAATGGCAGAGGCATTGTGCAAGTATTCCTCAGGGAACAGACGGTTAAAATTTGAATGTCAAGCATTTGCCGTAACCTCAAATAAATGTCCTAATACTATTCTATACACAAGACTTAAAGAAAGTCGAAGTTTACCAACCCATATGAAGTGCTACAAACTAAAAGATGACATATTTGAATGGGTCTATTAGATTGAGGCTAACTCAGAAGACAAGCTGATGCTCAGAATGCCGACAACTGCACTCACTTTGTGACCAGGTATTCATGGATGCCAACCTCGGATTTCGCAAATGACATATAAGGAGCACATTTCTCCCATACAAAACACTAGCATATCCCATTTTGTAGGTTATAAGTTCTCACGAATCAGTCGCATGCCTAAATCAAGTTCAGGACAGGACTTTCTTAGTGTCTTAAAGAGATTTGCATACGATACTTTCCAGCATTTAGTTCCACTATAGCCTATGCATTGCAGGTAACTCCATAGGCAAACTTAAGTTGATCGTGCAGCAACATAATGGTAATAAAAAGGACACAAAAAGCAACCTGGAGGATCGTTCCTTCACTAAATAGACTAAGGAATTCACCAATATTCCTTATCTACATTTGGTGGCTAACCATAACCATCTGACAGTCAAGCAGTGATGAACACTCAAGAAAGTCAAATTCATGGTAGAGGTGTGCAAACACTTAACAGATCCGATTTTGGAAGTCATAACTTCTTATGAATCAGTCGCATGACACAACCAATTTCAGGATAAGACTTGCTTTATGTCTTAAGAGATCCTTATACCATTAGAACGGTGCAGCAACAGAATAATATGGGCAATAAATAGGACACAATATAGCAAACTGAAGGACCATGTCATTCGATGAATGCATTAAGGAACTTGGTAAATATTAATCAAGTACGTTTGGTGGCTAACCATCTGTGACTGTCAGGCAGTAATGAACCCGCAAGAACATCACATTCATCGTACAGAGATGCAAAAAAAGTAAACCAAGATAGAAATAGCTGCACAGATAATTAAAGAAAATAAAGTACAACAGCGGTTATGTTTAAATGCAGATTCCATAAATATCCAGAAAACGACACTAAGAAGAGTTAGTATCCTAATTCCGATTGCATTGTGTTTCTGTTGACTTGTGAAACAATAGCAACTGGTTGCTAATTAAATTGGACCCCGTAAATAAAAAATGTGTGGGCCTGTATGTTGAGACTACGAAAGTTCTTAATTTTCTTTTTTTGGTCAAATTTGCATGTTTTTCTTATTAAACGTGTATAAAGAGTTAGGCAGGTTGTAGATCATATCTCTCATCACATCAAATCAAATACCATAAAAGTTACTTAAAGCATGTACAGGTTTTGGTCATTGGTTAAGTGTTAAAGATGGATGTGAAAAATACCTCAACCATGGAAAGCCAAAAAAACAGGCTGGTGTTTTAGATCTGCTTATCAAATGAAAGAATCCTACACTCTGCTGCCAGATCCTCGTGCATGCTGGCAATAATTCCAAAGTACTTAACAGGTGCACGGTATATGGCAGTTTAAATTTTCAAAAGTAGTATTTGATCTCTCTACTTGTATTGCATAAGCAGACTCCCCATCCTCCCAGGTGTATAAACCAAGTGGATCATCTTCATGGAGAAGGTCAACACCACAGTCCTATCGATCAGGGAAGCGTCACTTTGCCAAGCTCACAAGTCCAACCAGCTGCTGAACACATTTTTATGCTAACAACCAGTTGCTGATCATATAAACTATAATACCTCGAACTAGATGCAAGAAACAGCCTGGTCAGAGTTCATATCTCTACGCTCTCTAAATATATAATCTCTTTGGAGATTCTAATATCCCTCTAAATGACAGCAAGATAATAGTAAATAGTGCTAACAGGACCAAGTTTAACTGACGCTCACAAATCGCCTTCCTTGTAGCAAATACTAAGGGGTAAAAAGATAGCAGTCCAATAAAACTATAATACCTCGAACTAGATGCAAGAAACCGTCAGGTCAGAGGTCATATCTATATGCTATCTAAATATATAATCTCTTCGGAGATCTAATATCCCTCTAAATGACAGCAAGATAATAGTAAATAGTGCTAGAGGGACCAAGTGTAACAAACGCTCACAAATAGCGTTCCTTCTGGCAAATACAAAGGGGTAAAAAGATAGCAGTCCAATAAAGAGACTCCTCACACAGATTTTCTTAGCATATGGATTCTCACAACTAACTACACGAACATATGCAACGCATAAAAATAGAAACTCAGTGCAGAGTACTACTTAATTTTCCAACTAAAATCTGCTTTACAAGAGTCAAATCAAACACCCAACTGACTAACACAGCATTATTTATAGTGGCACAGGCAAGGTTCTTTTACCATTTGTATCTCAAGAAGTGTCCTTCGAGGGGCGAAGACTCAGGCACATCGTCGCTGCCGTGAGACTTATCAGGACGGCGCAAGAGGACGTATGGTGCAAGCTCACAGCCCACAATCGGGATGTCGGAAGGGAGGTGCACCCGCAGCACGCTCAGCATGCTTTCCACTCTTTCTCAACTCCACAATTGCTCTCCAAGCCAAACCCTAACCCTAACCCTAACGATCTTGATGAAACGGAGGCCGAATCGAGCACCAATTCTTGGCGGACACCTGGCGGATCCGCCATCACCTGACCTCCACACCCGCCAGCCTTGCTTTTTGCCCACTTTCTTGCCAAAACCCTTTTGTCAATGAATCTTTTTCCACAGAACAAGGAAGACCCACAAGCAGGGAGATCTCGAAAAGACAGATTGTAGATTAGGTGTTAGAGAGAGAGGGGGGAAGTGGGGAAATGGGATTGTTTTGGAGGGAATTGATTGGTCAGAAGATCGGGGAGTAGAGGGGAAACGAGAGAAGAGGAGTTGGATTGAAGAAGGAGAGATTGGTGGGGAGTGGGATTTGATTTTGGGTGTTAGGGTTTTACACACGCACGCCCAGAGAGAGATGAACAAAGTGAGAGAGGGAGAGAGAGTCGCTCGTAGTTTTTTATATTTCTGGGTCGTCTTACGGCGAATAAAGGGAAGAAAATAGTACTTTATATATGTAGCAGTTTATTTTGGTCGTCTTTTGGTCCAACGTGAATTGTACCCCCTTTGTGTTCTTTGTTTTGATGAAAAGGCAAATTGCACCGTAATCAAGTCACGTTCTGCATCCGAACAGGGACGGATCCAGAAATTATAATCGCGGGAGTTTAAAAAAAATAATTTAATAACTCACTTAAAATAATTTTAAAAGGTTCAAGTTTACATAAAATAAAACATAACAAATTAAAAACATAATGTAATTAATATCAATACATACAAAATAGCTGCTCAATTTGATTACTAATCATATAATTTTAATATTTAAAGTGATTTATTTAACTTAGTAAGATTAGTAATAACAAACTACTAAAGTTACACGAAATAATTTACTAGTGTTATTATCAGTTGTATGAGTACAATAATAACATATAAGTTAACATATATATAAAAATTTAAACTAAAAAAAAAGGAACTAACCTTGACCTACTCTTTTCTTTCTTTTTTTGTAATATGAAGTTTTAAAATATAGAATTTAGAAGAGTGATGATTGAGCAAGGAAATGAGAAAGACAAATATATGATGACCGGTGATACGAAGAGTAAACAACACAACAAAATAAATTTTAAATTAATTATTCTAATGGCATTTTTGTAATTTATTTAAGGGCTAATTACACATATGTCCCTGAGGTTAGGGGGTAATTACACTCAAGGACATAAAGTTTCAAAATGTAACATTCCGTGACCAAAAATGTTTCAAATGTATCACCCGTATCCATCCGTTAGGGTTCCATCCAAAAAATATAATGTTCATCATTTTGTATTTTAAAAATGCCAATACTGCCCCTGTACAATATATCTTGAATAATTTTTATAAATTTTAAATTAGGATAACAAATCTTAATTCTTTAAGATTTTGAAACTCTAATTTAAAAATTAAGATTTTTAAATTAGAGTTTACAAACACTAATTCTCAAATTAATCCCTAATTTATGATCTTACATTCAGTTGCATGTCCATAAAATTCAAACATTTATAAAATCTAACAATTTACAAAAGTAAATTTTTGCTGAATCGGTCGTCGGAAACACAGGCCATTTCGTTTACAGCACAACAGGTCCAGTGAAGAAGACGGCCGGAGGACGACCATCGTCGTCGACCAGATCTAACCCGCAGCAAACCAGGCCACGGTTAAGACCAACCTCCGACGCTGTGGCGTTGCGCGGGGTTGGTTGAGGCCACGATTAAGATCTAACCCGTCGACCAGATCCACCGGTCGCCGGAGGACGACCATCGTCGCCGACCACATCGAAAAAAATGGTTCTAGAACGACACAAGCAGATCGGGTTTCATCCTGTTTGACCACCACGGTTAAGACCAACCTTCGACGCTGTGGCGTTGCGCGGGGTTGGTTGAGGCCACGATTAAGATCTAACCCGTCGACCAGATCCACCGGTCGCCGGAGGATGACCATCGTCGCCGACCACATCGGAAAAAATGGTTCTAGAACGACACAAGCAGATCTGGAATTTTACAACCACCACGACTTCGGGTTTCATCCTGTTTGACCACCACGGTTAAGACCAACCTTCGACTCTGCGGCGTTGCGACGGGGTTGGTTAAGGGAGGGGGCGTGGTCTAACAGAGGTGGCTACCGAATGGGTGGGCGAAGGGAAGTCTTGGTGGCCAGGAAGGGGGAGGCAGATGGGGTGCGGCGCCGGGGAAGGGGAGGAAGAAGGGGCTGGTGGGTGACGGGGAAGGGGGAGGCAGGCGGGGTGTGGCGCCGAGGAAGGGGAGGAAGAATGTGTGGGTGGGTGACGGGGAAGGGGGATGCAGATGACGGGTGGGGTGGGGTTAAGAGTAAAGTAAAGATGAAATAAAAAGTCTTTTTTTAATGAAGTAATGGCATTAAAAAAAATAAGGTTCTAACTCAGGGGCAATACAGTCTTTTCATTAAAACCGTTAAGATTTTTAGGGTTCCGTTTGTCGATAAACATAAGTGTTACATTTTAAAATTTTGTGTCATTGAGTGTAATTACCCCCAAACCTCAGGGACATAGGTGTAATTAGCCATTTATTTAAATATATTTATGCATTATCTATATATCAAAAAGAAAATTTTCCAAAGGGGGAAGGGGAGGGGGGAGATGGCCCCCACCGATCAGGTGGGTGGTCCGCCCCGGTTCCGTCGGTAAAGCAGAACTTTTGAAACTTCATGCCAGAGAAACGGTCCATCTTGATAAGGGCACCCACTCACATGCATTGATTTTCCCGTGAGCTTGAATGATCTTCACTTGTTTGTGGGAAGACGAACCATTTTCAGTGATAAGGACCACAGCCACTTGGGTTCTAAGTTAACTTTTAATTTCAGTATGTCGTGCACTCGTACTTTAACTATACGTACTTCCATTTGTTTAGGTTTTCATGTGCCTGTGTTTTTTGTTTTGAGTTAGAGTCCAAAAAAGGAAACTTCATTGGTCAAGGGTAAAAATATAAATATAATAATAATAATATAAATATAATAACTTTACTTGGTGTAGAGAACTCAAAATGTATGCTAACAAGGCATAGTAAAGGCCGTAAAAACCACTTGCGGACTACCCTCATATCAACTAGCATTAGACCCTCTGCTGGTACTAATCTAGGGCAAAGTCAAAAAAAAATCACAAAAATGTACATACGATCATCTGCTACAGAGTAAGAGATCTTGCAGGCTCGATAACTACCAAAGAAGCTAAAGAAAGCCCTACAAAACCAATAAAGTAAGCCTTTCAAAAGAAAAACAAGATGATGCGGGTTATTTGGTCGTTTCAAACTGTCAGTTAAAACTCTTCCAATCTTGTGAACTATGCGGAGAAGATCCAGGCGTCCGGGGGAGCAAGAATAGCATCCATGGGATCAAGTTTTAGCATTCAAAACTATCTGCTTAACCTCCAAAATACATCTCCTCTAAGTTTGCAAAGAATTCTTCCCTAAGGAGTAACTCTACCTCCCCCAAGTCTGGCTCGTCTTGAAGCCGACACTTTACATAGTTTAGTTTGAATCTTCATAATTCATATACTTAATCCATCTCTCGGTGACAGACTGAAGATCTTCAAAAAGTTAAGCTCTTTAATATCAGGCTCTCATTAGCCTGCTCCAGTCACAAGGTAAGATAACTTATGCTTTCTATGGTAAGCCTTCCTCACCTACCTTCGACTGAAGATACTTCTTTGGAAGGAATGTGGAAGCTAGAACATCATGGCCTAGCAAGCAATTGTATAGTTGATGAGTAAGCCCTTGAGAGCACCTGATTGTTACCTCTCCTCTTACAAGATCGAAGGTAACGACTGGACGGTTTGAGTCTCGGAATAAGAGACTTGCGTCTTTTTAGTATAGTTAACCCCGTGCAACACTAAATAGTCAACAATCGGCAACAAAAAATATTCTTAAGTGATTTATGTGTGTGTTATGCACTAATCCTTTGATTTTCATAAGTTGCATTTTATGCCTATAAAGTTTACGAAATTGGTTGCCTTCCTATTCTTAGTCGTCCCTAAACAAAATTTTCTAACAAGAATGTCCTCGAGCAGGTCTTGTGCAATGTGGTTGTGACCTAGAATCGTAGTTATTAAAGGCGCAGTCGCATCATTCTCGAAGTGAGGTGCAAAATAAAAAAATAAAAAATAAAAAGATATTAGTGCATCAAGCTAATAAAATCATGTAAAATTTTTTGAAACAGTACAATTTTTCAATACTAGAAATTGAAAGTTCTAAATCTAATGAGAGGTATCGATTTTAAGTGAACATGACAATGTCATCCTCATCAAATATAATTATTCAACACTTCTAGAAATTCATTACATATGCAAGGGTAATGAAGTAATTTTGAGCAAAATTTAACACCATCCTCCAAAATCTACCAACGAGAGGTGCCAACGTAATTTCTTTAAAGAAAGGGGTATGGAGTTTATTAAGAAATAATCTTACGGGTACTAAGTGTAGTTTATCAAAAAATATTCCTTTTTACATAATTATTTTATTAACTTTTGACGCTGTGACTTAAGTGATAAGTAAGTCTCACGTGACTTAGAATTTTTGTCTATTTTAAGCAGGTATGAATTGTGTAGGTAATACAAGGCGGGCATTATCAAACCAATTGTGAGAATATTCTAGAAAACTTGTCGTAATATAATATAACTTTTTAGCTTGAAATGCCAAATAATATGTAACAGTAATATTGTCGCTAGGCCTAGATCCACCACTCGACATAGAGTAACAAATTACAAAAAAAAAAAAATTGCAATTAGCCCCTTAAGGTTTACTTTATTTTTTCACTTAAAAATCCTATAGTTCCAATTGCATCGCATAGCATCCTAGTGATTGAAATTGGTTTCAATTGGACATAACTCGTATCTGGTTTCATGTGGAGGGGCAAACATCTCAAGACAATCACTCACAAACCCACCCACACCTCAGGAAAGTCGTCGGCACCCCGACTACCCACATCCCGGTGCCACCCCCATTCTCGCATTCACTCATCAACATTTGCACACACACACAGAAACACATACCTACCGAAGCATGGTGATGCGCAGGCACCATCCCTTTCTATCACCCATCGCTCTCTACACAAAAATCAACGCCTCCCCCCTCCCTCGCATCCGTCCGTATTTGCCACTAGGATACAACCTCATCTACACAAACACAAAAACACACACCACACAAACACATGGTGGTGCATCCCACCCACCACACCCCCCTCCAACACACACACGCGACCACGCAGTTTACCCTTCGTCCCTCGCGCCCCCTACCCCCCCTCATGCCCTCGACATACACATATACAGTCTCAATGTCGGCGTGATCTTTGGCCGTGGCAATTTTTGTCATTGGTTCAATGTCAAGATGGCTTGATCCTGGTCTAATATGTGCGAGTGGATGTTGTGGATGTGTGTCTGCAGCAGTGGTGGGTGATGGGGGATGGTTGATAGGGGATATGTGGAGTGAGTGGACCGATGCACTGATGGTGGGTGATATTGGACGGTGGAGGACTGTGGTGTTATGTGGTAGTTCAACTAAATGGAATGATGATTAGGGGGCAAGGGTGTAGGGCACGATGGTGTGTGTGAAAGTAGGGGATGGGGAGGGGTGGTTGGGTGCTGATGACTTTATGGTGGCGTGGGGGTGTGTTTGTCCTAAATTGACACATTTTGTCTCTCCATGTGGACGGTTATCTACCTTTTTGAATACAGAGATAGTAGCTTGGTTCTAATTGAAACCAATTTCAAATATTAGGGGTGTTATATGAGACAATTGAAACTATATATTTTAAGTGGAAAGACGATGTAAACTTTAGGAGCTTAAGTATAATTTCACCCTAAAGTGGTGCCTTTGGAAGGAAAATATATTTAATTCAAAAGTTAAGCGATGATATCCCCATAATCTACCCTTAAACTTATTTCCTTTAACGAATACGAAAATTCCCACAAACATGGAAACAATTAACCAACAACTATTCAAATAAATTTACAGTCTCAAGTTTGTTAGAGGTAATCTCCTCTTAGAAGGACCTTCCTTTAATGCTTGCATTGTATTTAAAATACTCCTTACCTCAACTCTCTATAGATATGGTGTTGTCGCTGGGCTTATAGGAGACAACATTTCATTGATGAACGTTCTGTCAACTCTTCAAATTTTGATTTTTGTTAACAATGGCTACGCTTACTTTCTCCCGTTTATGCTTCCTTGTCCTTGTTCTCTTAGGTTTGTCCAATTTCCTTTTTAGATTTTGTTACTTTACTAGTTTTCTTTAGAATATTTGCTTTTCTCTCTGGGTTATCGAGTGACATTACTCTCTCGCTCTAAAAATATTATGTCAATAAAAGAAAGCAAAGGCTCAATTTTTTTTTCCTTCTTATTTAACCCCCTTAAAAATAAATTCCCTTATCTTTGTTTTTTCTTTTAATGGAAAGGAACTCAAATCTAACATGTTTGAAGTTTCGTCAGAATTTTTGAACCGGAATAGTTTGTCTGACTTTCATACATATTTTCCCCCTTTCCATTAGCCTTGCAATGCGAATTCTTAATCTATCTATTGTCACTCAAAATTTGATACAAAGACTCCAAAAAGATTGATCTAGATTTACTCTCTAATACTTCGAGAGTGTCTGTACTCCTAATATGTACACACAAAAATGTGATCTCTAACATTGTTTCCTCTCGAGGAATTTATGTAACAAATCACGCATGTTGTCATTTAACTTGATCTATTTGATATTTTGCAGTCACCATAGCTCAAATTGATGCTGTTCAGAGATGTCAAGTTGTCTTAAATCCTAATGATTGCGAACTCTCGACTTGCCGTGAGCAGTGCCTTAAAGCTTATAATGGGAATGGAGTCTGTACTCCAGTTGGATTTACATCATTCCGCTGCATATGTTTCTACAATTGCTAATGAAAATAAGCATGATGTGCTTTTAGAGTTCTTAGCAAATAGCCAAGACTTTGATTTTTATTAAACTAAAAGTCAAGGGATTTTATATATTTTTGTTGTTCTTGCCTCAATCCTTATTTATTTACCTTCTATTTGACGAAGAGTACTAAAAGACAGAGCGCGGCACTAAGTGTATTCTTTAACCATATGCATCTCATAGTAAAAATAGTAACTATAACGCAAATTTGGAGTATATCCTTTGATTACAATTAGATCATCTACTCAAGCTTAATGAGTTTGCTAATGAAGACGATCCCTTTCTCAATCCCTTCCTCAATCCCTTCGTACTTTGGGATTCGAAATACATACGCATATAAAGGGGTAAATGCATTTTGGCCCCCTGTACTTAGCATTGTGTTGTTTGGTTCCTGTTGTTCAAAAGGTTTTACTAAACGTACCTCTACTCCCAAAATTGTGTAAATTGTACGGGCTATAACAGAGTCCGTTGAAATGTCATAACTACTCCTTTCATATGTAAAGTTTTCAAGCAATTAAAACACCTAAGGGAGTAAGTCAAGCAATATATCTATACATTTAATTGATCACACTGTTTATTTTACTTTTATTGTTGTCCTATTATCTTACAACATGAATGAATTTAAGTGTTGAACTAAAGTACTATTTATTGCATCTTATTTGGGCAATGATCCTCTTATTCAGTATATGTTATGGTTTTTCTATAATTGTTCATATCATTGTAATTTTGGCAATCTTTTAGTTGTCATTAATATCTATATCTTTGGAAAGATGCTTTGGCTCCATCAAAGGTAAGATCCTAGATCCGTGTCTGCATTGTGCAGTGGTCTAAAGCATTTCAAACAATTTGGAGGGTGCTGGAGATTGATTTTGTAGTGGTCAAATTTATTTATATAGTAGTTTTAAAAGGTTTGTTGAGTGTTTGACTAAAAAAGAAAATGTTTAAAACAAAATTTCAACCTTTGGAGAAATAGATTCGACCGAGAAAAATACTAGATTATCGTGACATTATTTAGGAAAAAGATATTGGTCTTTTTTTTTTAAGATCGTTCACTTTTGGGGCTCACTAATATCTAATGCATGCATCAACAAAGAAGGCAGTAACATCTGTAATATAGTTTCTTGAAGAGAATAAATATATAAAAAAATGAATTTTACTTGTTGATGTAGTTCATTTAGACTTAAAGTTTAAAACTGACATATTCAAATGATAAATCGAAACTAACAAGTTTTCGAGCAATCTTTATATAGTTCATGTCATGTAAATAGTTAACTATATGCATTATATTTACCATGTTATCCCACCAAGTATTCTAATTATATAAAGCATGTTAACAAAAAATATATCTACCATTACTAGTGGATTATCATTATATTAAGTGTTACTATAAGTTAGACAAATAAATAATTTATTTTACTTATTTCATCATAGTGCAAAAAATGATATAATTTCATCAAACTCACATTAGGTTATAACCGTGTCGAATTTTCTTTCATTGTATTCTCTTAAGGAAATTTGTGTTCTCAAATATGTAGACTGGATGCACTACTCACCATTTGTGTGAGTGCGATATTTTATAATTAGATTAAGAATGAGATTTGTTAAATCAAAATTATGGTGCTCACTTTTAGGCGATGTCGAGAAATTCATACGTACGTATACTAATTTCAAAAAGAATTTATGTCTCATTTTTTAGAGCAAAAGTGGTAGATACCGCACCATTTTTGCTTGTTCAAACTAAGATCTCAAAGCTAGGGTGTGCGACATACAAATTTCCTATCTTGAAATTAAGCTTAGTGTTCTACTATAACAACCAAATTATGATAATATAAAACTTTGCATATTCATCGCGTATTTTCTGCTTACCGTCTTTACAACGAATAAAACGCTTAAACCTACAAACGCAATCTGGGGTAAACTTGGTGTACTTTTTAGTCACCTTTAATTGCTTTAGGTATCAAGAAAATGAGGTCTAAGATTTACTTTAAAGATGGTCTCACTTGGTTTACTTGGAACAGGGCGAGTCCTCATTTTTCTATCAAGACTAACGCTGATATGATGTTGTTATTTCTCTACGATCTATATGTGTTCAGCTTAAAACTTTCAAAGTTATATGAATTATAATCTTGTTTTACTTATAGAGATTGTCCAATGAAGATGATAGTCTTTTTATTAGCGTGAGTTTTTTAAGTTTAAATTAAGATGTATTTATCCTGCCTATTGGTAAATGACCGCTATATATTCACACATAAACGATTAGGTAAAATTCTTTTATAGTCACAAGTTGAAAGCCTTTATGATTGCTATAATTCTTGCACTAATGTGATTTTGATCATAAGAACATCAATGTATATTTATGAGGATATTATATCCATTAGAAAATATAATAAGAATATTTTTTAAGGCTCCTCACCCTTTTCTCAAAGTGAAAGGTAGCAGGTAGTTTTATTTTATGGTCAAATTTACTTTTGTTTCTCTTTGTAATCATAATAATTGCAATACCTTGTACACCTATTTTGCACACTCAGTGATTGTGCAAATTATAGCAGCAGAGTTTAGATGAGAGACGTAATTAAGATACATAAAAGAAATTGAATTTAAGTGTAATTAAAATTTACAGTTGAATGGCAGTATCAAATCAATTAAATCAAGTGATACATTCTTAGTGTTAAAGAAGTTGAATGGTTGGCTTCAAAGTCTCAATTAATTTTGGAGACAATACCCATGCATCTAGCATTTTAGCATTTGACAACAAAAAAAATTTGACTGCTACACCGATTTGAGGAATTTTCCTCCTACCTCTCTATATAGCGACAATCAATCATCTCTAAATCTTTCTTGTGGCTTTTGTTTAGTGACGCTAAAAAAGTGCCGTTAATAATTATCACTAAAAGTGTTAGAAGAAAAGTCACTACAAATATTTAATGACTATTAATTGTCATTATATACGGAGTTGGAGGAAGATTCCTACAACCTGGGTAGGAGCCAAAATTTATTCTTTGACAACTAACTTTGAGAGATGAACCATGCATCTAGTATGGAAAGATAAAGAGTTTTTCGTGGGCCATGACATTTATTCATGAATAATTACAATCAAGGTCAATCATATGTGTTGCCGGCAGATAAAGTCTATAAGATAAAACTCATTGATGTAGTTATGTCTCCTCCATGTGCACGTCCACAGGAAAATGGTATGAACCAGTCCACGATCATGTTAGAAGAAAAACATTGTGACAGTAAAGTATAAAACACTAAGTATGGAAGTATAGTTGCTTCAAGTATTTTCTATGTCACACCTAGGGCTGTATACGAACTGAGTTCGAACTGAACATGACTGTGTTCGTGTTCGGTTCGTATAGCTCAGGTCATGTTCGAACTCGGCTCGTGTTCGTATAAGTAACTGAAATGTTCATTCAAACTCGGTTCGTGAAACCACCCAAAAAGTTCGGGCTCGGCTTGGTTTGTTTGTTTAACCTATACAAACCGAATTCGAGCATTGTAAGCTCGTTCTTTTACTGGTTCAATAAGACCAAAAAAAACCCAGATCTGAAACTTCTAACCACTCAAAGTTGGAAAAAACAAAACAATTAAGAGGAAAAATGACAGAATGGTTGGTCTCGCAGATTGTTGTTGACCAAATCGCAAGAAATGCAGCGATTCAATAATTTTTGACGAGCCTCTGGATCTTTAATTAGAATCGAACAACGTTGGGAAGTGCCTGCCATGTTGTGATGGTTTGGGCGTGAGTAGACTCTGGGCGCATTCGCTGCCGAAGGAGGCGATGCATTGCTGGTTGCGCCGCTGAGCTAGGGAGCCGCCATGATGTTGGTGTGTTAGTGTGTGTGCATGAGAAAGAAAGAGAGAGAGAGAGAGAGGGAGTGTTTGACGAGAGAGAGAGAGAGAGAGATACATTCAGAAAATCTGAAAGAAGAGGAAAGACACAAGTGCGGCCGTGCGGCTAGAATTAAGAATGAAGTAGGTTTGGGAGAATAAGGGTATTAGGGTTTTGGGTTTTTTTTTTTGGACTTGGACTTGGGCTTTGGTTTAGTTTGGGGTTGGCTTATATTTTTGTTTATAAGTGGCCTTAGATCTTTTAGCTAATTAATTTTAGTTTATCAAGTTTTCTAAGTTTATTTTACGTAGATATATTTATAATTTGTATGCCTTACTTATAATAGTATTAATTTATTATACGAACACTATATGTTCACGAACACAATCGTGAATACTTTTAAATGTTCATGTTCGGCTCGCTTAATAAACGAGTTCTAAAAAATTGTTCATGTTCAGTTTGTATAATATACAAACAAATATGAACAAGTTTTTTAGGGAACAAACTACGAGCTGTTCATGAACAGTTCTGTTCATTTATAACCCTAGTCACACCCCATGGCCTTATATACATGGCCAATCATAATCCATTTATTATCCACATAAGTGAGCTTTTAAAAGCTTTTGTAACTTATGAAATAATGATAATCTTTTTCAATAATGTCAAATAATAAAACATATTATACACTCCATAAACAAATATGAGTTAATAATACTCATTTTGCATTTATAACTCATTTCATTATTTACATGTGAGTAAATACCATAAAGCCATAACTAGCACTATTATTATAATGCTTTAAGGTACATTTTATCTATATCTATACTACTTATAAAAGTGTGGATATGTGTAAATCATTTTTTGGACAAAACTATCCCTATAATTTTTTTTAATGCCATGCACGTAGGGAGGTGATAACGTCTTTAAGATAGCGACTTTCTCGCGACTCTTATTGACCAGCTATTTTATATTTTTTTTACAACTTTAGATTACATAATTGTGTCAAGAGTTCATATAGAATTACTTTCAATTTTTCATTATTATTTTGCTACGTTTAATCTCTTGGTATTGCTAATATTTGTTATGGAAAATACAAATCAAAGCCTAAATCTTTCAACACCGCCAGCCCCACGAAAAATGACCACAATCGGACTGTTGAAAAAAGTATTTGTTCACGCAATACTTTCCGATCAAAACCCATGCTAATTGAATATCAGGCCCCTTCAAGATTCTCCAGCTTGTTTTGGCCAAGAGAGCTTAGTTACTAGACAAACATCCTTAAATCCGAGACCATCCTGATTTATGGGAGCACACAAGGGATCCAAGTTGATCTAGTGCACTCATATTTTATTTTCGACTTTTGTCCACCAGAACTTACAAAAAGATCGATTTAATTTCATCACATACAATAATTGAAGATAGACAGGCCTACATTTGGTAATTTAGTGAGGCAGAGAGAATGAGAGAGATTAGGGTGGCTCTTTTGCCTTATTAGGAAGGGCTTCCTTCCACCCAACACACCACCTTTGAATTTTCCAATAAGATCTTGATAGAAGTTCTTTCTGTTTGTAACATATCCAGAGTGCTCCCAAGACAGAAACCCTAGCAATTGACAAAGGAGAGAGAGACAATTCTCCACTAGCATTAGGACTAATGGTCAGTGAGGATTTTGCATGATTGATCAGTTGCCCTGATTCTAGACAGTATTTGTCCACTTTATCTTTTATAAGTTGACATGAAGTGGTAGTGAGCTTGGAGAATATAAGTGTATCATCGATGAAGAACAAATGACTAATAGGAGGACTTTGGTTTCCCGCTTTAACTCCCGAGATTAGGTCCCCTGATTAAGAATCTGTGAAGGAAGCAGATAGAACTTCTACATATGGAACAAATAAGAACAAAGTGGATCACCTTGTCTGAGCCCACAGATCTGATAGAGTCCTTTTGATAAAGAACCATTGATTAAGATTGGGTACGATACATTAAAAACATTGCATGATAAGTCATATAATGTTTTTTGGAGACCAGAATTAGATATGTCAAAAGGGTCGGGCAGCCTGCGGGCTGGCCCGGCCTGGTTTCACTGTAGGCCGATGGGCCCAGGCTAGGCTGGCCCAAGCCCGGCCCATTGACATCTCTAACCAGGATCGTGTGCTGTAACTAGGGTTACAGCAGGCATGCTGTAACTCTAGTTACAGCCGTCGATCGAGATAAGCTTGAGATGACGGCTCAAATTATGCCATATCAGCTAACACTTATTTTTCCAACAAACTCTGTCGACCCCAATTTTCTCTCTCTCTCTCTTCGATTCCATCTACTAGCGGCGACGATACATCCAACTGCTTCACCTTCCGGCGACTCCAAAAAATGAACCGGCCTGAACTCATAGTGCTGCCATGGGAGAACCATCACCTTTCGACAACGACATAGCCAAACGGGAGACGGCACCCGGCATGTAGATAGCCATTATCGGTAAGGGTGAATGAGGGTGGGTTGTGACATGGGCTGTAAGGAGACAAGAGACGGTAAACAACATGTAGATCTTCATGTAGATTGGAGACGGCGTGTAGATCGGCTGGCATGGCTGTTGTAGGAGACGGGAGGCTGGAGATGAGGCCATCTTGGCTATGCCGTTCCCGGAAGTTTCACCACTAAATGTGCCGTCATCGGGAGGTGTAGGGGCTTCGGCCGCTGGCCGAAAGAATTGTGGATCCAAGAGAGAATGGTCCCCTGGAGGCACCGGCGTCGTCGCTGGAATTGGTCCGCGATTTCAGATTATTGGATCGTTGGTTTCGTCGTTGTCGTTTTTATGGAAGGTGGATCGTTGGTTCGCGTCTTCGGCCGGTTCACCACCGGATGCGCTGTCGCCGTGTCATCGCCAGAAGCTGGAGTGGGTTCTGCTGCCGACAGAAGGAGCTGGAGAGAGAGTGAATGGGGTCATTGGTTTGGAGAAAGAGTGTTTGTCGGCAAAGTAAATGACTAGCCTTCAATGTGTCTGCTGACGTGGCTTAATCTGAGCCCTTCCTTCCGAATTAACTCGATCCAACGACTGTTGCTAGGCTACAGCACCCCTGCTGTAACCCTAGCAATAGCAAGGGATTCGGATCCGTTTTTTATGAAGTTCACTTTCTAGAGAAACAGCTTCCACACAAGTCCAACTGGCCTGATCATATGTGTAATGAACTACCTTGAAAGTTCCTTAGACTCGCGAAGGCCTAAGACTCGGAGTCGCCATCTTACTTTGTGAAAATAAAGAAAAATAAGAAAAACCTAAAAAAAAGACTCTAAATAACCTATCGAAATCAGAGATGATTGATTCGGGGACTAAGTTATATGGCGGAAAAGTGTTAGGCACCCGCGATACCCTAAACGGTTTTTACTTCACTTTTATTGATCTTTTGGCCTTTATAACATGCTAACCCATAAAACACATACAAAAACTAGCTTTATATTATGGTTAGAATTTGACAGCCGGCGTCAGATGGTGTACGTATCCAGTCTGATAACCTGGAATCAAAACCCTATAGTTCAATCGATCCAAAAGGAGGCAACCTATACTTTGGTCTTTAATTCAATTATATTATGGAAAGAAATGAAGTGAAAGACTCTTTTTACAATTTTGTTTGTATTGACCGAAAAGATGTCGCAGGGATGGGGTACACTCTAGACTACCATACCCTTAATTAATCTAGAAAGCTGTAAATATACCTCAAGAAAGCTCTTGTTTAGAAGACTCGCGAACTCCTTGTGATGAATCCACGATACAAATGGCTTATGAATATGGAAAATCAGTATGAAATGTTGAATTTCTTGTTAAAGATGAAGTCCCACTTCTAGAAAAGAAATGGTATAAAAGCTAGAGAGAAAAAGATGATCATTTGAAATGTAACCCAAAGACCCTTTTTATAGAGATCTTGAGCGACAGTAATGATAAAAATGACCATCTCAGTTTGTGATCTAATGATAAAACAAATTATTTGATTGAAACCGCAAACTGAGAAAGTCAACTAACCGACCGGTTGGTAAAAAATTGGCCGGTTCATCTCTTAAATTTTTATTCTTTTTTTTTTTTAATTTTGGGACATTCACTGTCCTAAATTCGATAGTTATCTCTAACAAAACAGAAGAGATGTACCAAATCTCGAGAATTACCTTGAAACTTCATCTAAATTAAGGAGATTTGACTACATCAAGGATAAATTCCAATTCTTCTCAAGTCATCTAATCAATCACAATCTCTTGACCTTAACTTGGGTTAAACTTGACTGGTTTAACCAACTGGATGACTCTACTTATTGGACTAAATTGAATAGACTAGGCTTATTACATTATTAGGCCTAAACCCATAGTAATAATAAACTTAATCATTAATAAAGTTTAATAAAACAAATAAAAAAGATAAAATAAAACTACGAAAATGAGGTGTCTACAATATGATTTGCTCATATTTATTTATATAGCTCCTAGAATTGATTTCGGTCTCTTTCTTCATGATTTTGTTGGTGAGTTCGTGTGAAACAGTCACGTTATGCAACGACCCTCACAAAGGTGTTTTGAAAATCGGAGATAAGTTGGCATAGGACGGGTTTGATTCTATTAACTAAGGTCTTGGATATTGCCTTACAAATAGTATTGCGCAGGGATGTGGGCCTGAACTCCTCAGGTTTAATAGGGCTTTCACACTCTGGGATATAAGGACAATTAATGTTTTTTTTTTTTTTTTGCTTCCTTCAACATAAACCCTCGTCTAAGGATGAAAATATCGTGATTGTTACTGATCGTTCTAAAAGATCTCAGCACCTTTGATAAACGAGAGTCGAAATTTCATCTTGGCCAGATGCTTTAAGGGCCTAATTTGAAATAAAAGCCTTATGATTTAGGCGGTTGCAAACGGTCAGTATAACTATGGAGCTTGGTATGATTATAGATGTTTTGATAATTCCTGGATACAAGAGTTGCTTCGACGCTTCTTGGGCTTCCCAGGTTTGCATATCTAGGACATTATATTCTCTTAAAGGGTAGAAACACTTGGTAATGGCTGGATGCAAAGTGAGGGAATTTTCATCTCCATCGGAGATAACTACGATCTTGTATGGAAGAATTATGTGTTTCTATCGTCCAGTTGTAGCCATTTAATCCTTGCCTTTGCAACCCCAAATATTTCCTCATATTCTATCAGCTAATCAAGTGTTCTTATCGCTTCCATTTCTAATTTCTGGCTTCTATAGCTGTGTTGTAATCACTGGGCCTGCGGTGGTCCAACTAGGAGTTGCCATCTATCTTAAGCATGCTTGCTTTTTCTCTATTTATGCCAAACTTTCACTACAATCCAACTGGAGCTTTCATGTGTCGAAATGTGCCTGTTTTGCCATCTGCTCAACTCAAACTTCCTTGAATGGTCTGATCTTGCCACGGGTTGGGACTGGATCGGACCCGTATTACTTTCTTGACTAAGTTTTCATCGTAAAGGAGTCGTGTCTTTCTCATGCTCAAAACAAACTTCAAGAAGGAAATTTTAAGGCCCTACGTAAAGGACGAATCGGTTCGACGGTGTGATTTGATAATCACCACGTGTTATAACCTATATCATCATTCTCAACTCTGTCTAGTGACACAAAAATTGGAGCCCCAATCAACATGTTGGTGTCGTTTCTTGATTGTGACTGTACCACCAAAACAATCTCCCTTGCCTCTCTCTCTCCTATGTGGCATCCCTCTACATGCGCCATTCGTAACCGGACCGATCAAAATGTCAAAATATTCTCTCTCCTCCACTTGGAGATGTTTAAACCTCTTCTCAATCTATCACATGGTCATGCCAGTAATATATTTTTGGTAACACTGCTTTTATTTATTTTTGCCTTTTTTTCTCAACTAATTTATAGATAGAGAATACCTTTAAAGAAAAATCCATCAGCAACATTTCTCTCCCAAAGCCATTCATAAATCCAAAAAGAAAAAAAAAACCTCAACTTCAAAGAAATAACGGCACGGCTTTTAGCAACAAAAAAAAGTTATAACGTATAATAAACTTAGAGATGAAGAAATGGCTTAAAAAGTTTAGAGTTTTTATTTCACGCGCACACACACATCTTTATTGTGTTTATTTAATTGCTTGAAAATATAACATATGACCATACGTGGCTAACATACCAATTTTGCTATATAAATCTATTTACACAGATTCTTGACATAGAACCATCAGATTATGAGGCCATCATGTTAGGATTATAGACGTTTTCAGATTCTGATCAATTTCTCCATGAATTCTCCGCATCCCACAAATTCGATAGCATTCTCTGTTACATACATGGCTTTAATTCTAGAACTCTCCATTCATCTTCTTCCTTTCTGTCTCTATTACATGAAATTCTCTTTTACATGCCTTTATTTATCCATATATATCTATATCTATATCTATACTACTTATAAAAGTGTGGATGCGTGTAAATCATTTTTTGGACAAGAATACCCTACATATATTTTTAAATCACTCAATTGTCATTTCAAGTATAATTGACATGCCTAAAATCTAGGTTCTTTTAACAAGTCAACCTTTTTTCACTTTAGTAAAAGTTACAAATAATAGATAAATGTATCTTTTACTTCTTATGACACTTTCATTTAATATATGAATTTATTTTAATGTCATTTACAACTTGATGCTTGATATAGATTTATATTAATATCATTTACAACATGATACTTGGTGTAGAATATGATGTAAAACACATGATCATAGCATCTTATATGCTAATTTCAATAATTTCTTTTTTTAAAAATGACTATTAGTTAATAATGGTTTTTGCTTATTATAGATGAATTCCACTCTCATTTTCTCTTAACAGATAATTGGTTCTGTCTTTTATGTTGGCAATTAAGATTTGGTAATACACTTCAATGTAAAAAAAAAAGGCAAAAAATTGGACATGCTTAAACTTTTCTACTCTCTTGCATTTTGATGTAAGAACTAATGTCGTGTGTGTGCACGCGCATGTCGTGTGTATAGTGGATATGTATAATTTATTTTTAGACACAAAATGCCCTTATTACATCAATGCTTTTCAAATGTTACCACCTCGATAATTGCTGGCTTATCTCAAACCGCTTTGACGTTCCCTTTTCATGTAAACGACTATACACCTTCATACATCTCTCATAATTTAATTATTATAACTTCTCCATCTCCTTTATGTCAAGTGGCAAAATGATTCTAGATCCAAAGTTTGTTTAGAGGTAACTTAGTTCTATATTCTTAAGCTTAGTTGCTTAATATAACGAAGGCTAATATCCTTTTTTAGTATGTAAGTTCGAAATGAGTGTTGATTTAAGAGTTTATCTAGCTTCCAACTCTATAAAAGTAAGCTCCCTAAGCTCTTCTAATATTTATAAACTTTGACTTTTTTAGGACGATGCATGATAATTATAGGGTCTATATTAGGTGTCAACTTTTACCTACATATCACAAAAATTTCAACACCAAAATTCTATTTTCTTTGCAGGAAAAAATTGTTTAACAAATAAAATGATGGGAGTCAAGCCTTTACTTTTCAGGATGGAGCATTTTATTGGATGTTAAATGACTAATGGGCAATATGATTGACAGAGATTATGTCTAAGTCGTTAATAACTTTAAAAACACCTAATGTACTAGATATGGAGAGCTATCGAATATGGAGCGAGACACCCAACCCTCCAAAACAAATTTGTTAAGATATTTATTACAAAAATTTGAATATGTAAACGTTATTTGACTACTGTACGGTTTGAATCTTCTATTTTTGTATGTGATAAAGTTACTTTCTTGCTTTTATAAATTATGTCTTAGAGGCTTAATCAAAGAGAAAAGTGAATGAAAATCATTGCTAAGAATTAAAAAATAGATTAAATAAGAGAAAATTCTTTGTGAATCACAGAAACAAAGAAGCCTATTCGTAGCCATCCAAAAATAGCCATGGCCGAAAATAACCTACAAAGTTATGATTTCAATCATTTGTTGATGAGAAATTACCACACAATATTTTTTTTTAATTTAAAAATATTGAAGTTACATGTCAATGACTCATTTATAATGACATAAGAACTGCAGCATGCTTGAGGCCCTAGTCAGATACTTCTTCTTATTTATAAAATTGAACATGTTTTTTGAAATTTCTATGGCATCATTATGATTTCTATCTGTTTTCTAAAAGTAAAGCACATTGTTGTTTCACAAATCTGATGCAGTAATCATCATCCATACTATCTTTTGATTCTATTTTTACTCCAAAGTCCTATCACGCATCCACTTGAATTTATTTTTATACCATATTCTTATAATTTAATGAGAATAACAACCAATATTCAAATCAGAAGCTGCTTGAAAATTATCGAGATAAAACACACTCAACTGTGGAGAACCATACTTGTATAAATGATATGGGTTGCAGGCTGTCCATGTTAGTAAAGTACTTATTTAAGTACACTCACAAGACATACAGAAAAATAAACCAAAGTTCTTGAAGTAAATATAGTGAAGAAAATTTTGGCATGTTACAACCTAAGTAAAAAATTAACAAGACTAATTAGTATATAAACATTCACGTTAACTAAAAATGGACATCAAGAGGGTTTAAAGTTTATACCATTTAGCCTAAGTTAGCGTTCGAGAAATACAACTATCACAATCTTCAAATAGATGAAACACTTTTAGTATTAACTAGACGTCCAACACTCTAGCTACATTGATATAACAAGAATGTATATCTCTATCTTTGATATTGGTGCAATATTGTTTTCGATTGACCGGTAGAACATAGGAGGGGTGGAGGGGTTATTGAAATAGTTTGGCCACTAGGTTTATCTGGAGAGACTATAACCATTGATATCAGCATGCTGTTATTTCATGACTTGATAAATTTTGACATTAAGTTATTTTTTGGTCTTACATATAATATGCGTGATTGAAATATGCATGTTCCATGTTTATGAATGCCTTCTATGAGCAAAACATTTTAACTTGTGCTCATATTCTCATATGTCAGTTGCTTAACAACAACCAATATGTTGAATTGAGCATTTATTTTCTCTTAAATTTTTACTTCATTTTTGTTATGATGCATATTGATTTTTCTAAATATAAACCTTTTGAATATTGATGTTCACGTGCGATGCATGTGTACTTAACTAGTTAGTTCTAAAAATCTCCATTGATCTTCTCCCTTCCCTAAAATCTACATGGAATTCTATGACATACCTTTATTTTGTTTTCATAAATGTTTGGTATTACGAGTTATGCCACTTTACTTATTATGTGCAATGCTTTCAAATTATATTATTTTAATAAGTGTCTATTTTCCAAAATTTTGTTCTCCTTTTGCATTCTTAGTCCTATTTTTCCAATATGATTGATACTTGTATGGTGAAAATTTCTTAGTATTTTAAGACAACATGTAGAAATGGTGGAATCATATAAGCTAGAAACTTGCGAACTTTTATACCTCTTTTTTATTGCTAACAGGATATATATGTGACTATTGTTAGTCTTTCAGTGACGAATAACAGAGTGAAATCACTATTCTTTCCCTATATGTTATTTTTAACCCGACCACCAAATATCTCTTCAATCTGAAATTTTTGTCCCCTCGACCATTGTAGCTTTAGTTCCTTTTGTTTTCAAAACTAACTAGTTTGATACCCATGCGTTGCAACGGGTTATCATGTACACAATCATGACGAATTTCACTATTCGAGAATAGTTAGGTCAAACTATGAGAAAAAGGGTGATGAGTGAATAGTATTTACCTTAAAAGAAAGAAATTACTATGAGATATATTAACAATTAAAAGGAAAAAAGAAATCTACTGACCTTGAAAAGAAAATATCAATCTAGTGGGTACAAACTAATCAAGGAAATATTTATATGGATGACATGGAACAATAAAGGGGTAAAGACCATTAAAACTTAATATAACATAAAAATAAACAAAACACGCTTCCAACCATGTCACATGTGTATACAAAAAATCAAAAGTATCCACGCTAAAAATAAAAATCTTATCATACAATGTCTCCTACATACAAAGAACGAAAACTTTCATGAAAAAGTCATCTAATGTAACGACCCGGTCCACGGCCCCACCACAGGGCATTGCCTCCCTCAAAAGGGCTAGCCAATTAGGTACTTATGAATTCATAAGGTAGGGTCTTATAAGGCTGAGAATCGCAAACTCTCCCACAACCGATGTGGGAGATCACAATCTCCCCACCTTATTCCTTAGCGTCCTCGCTAAGGCTTAATCACACATAGCCCAGAATCTTCCTCTCTAGCCAATGTGGGATATACCAGGCTTACCTTCGTTGCCCCAACCATCCTCTTGATGTGGGATATACCCGGGCTTGCCTTCGTTTCCCCAACCATCGGCAACCCGACTGGATAGCCCAGCCCGAGTTTTCAAGAGTCGGCTCTGATACCATCTGTAACGACCCGGTCCACGGCCCCACCACAGGGCATTGCCTCCCTCAAAAGGGCTAGCCAATTAGGTACTTATGAGTTCATAGGCAGGGTCTTATAAGGCTAATCGCAAACTCTCCCACAACCGATGTGGGATATTACACTAAGATATAAAAAGATTGTAAATATCCAAAGATAAATGAAGAACACATAAGTGCTTGACGAACTTATCAAGTTATGTCCCACAAAAAGTATGGAGCAAGTGAGGTTTATGTGAGAAGCGCAAGTGAGTTGTGAGAGATATTTTAGATCAAAAGCATGATAATTTATAATATAATAAAAAAAGAAAACGTGGTAATGATGATGAATTTAAAAGAGGAATTGTTTGACATTGTGTTATGATGAATCTAAAAAATTAAAACTTTGAAATTATATCACGAAAGATAGATTAAGCTTAACAATTTCTATTAAATCATTCCATATTTATGACTCCTATTTCATAGGCATAACAATTTCATATACAAACTATGGTAGCGTTTGGTAACACTTCCAGTTTTGGTTTTCTGTTTTCAAAAATACCAAAACCAGTTTAATTTTTTTTATAAAAACAAATAGGTGTTTGATTTACTCAGTTTTTATTTTGAGTTTTTTTTTTGGTGGTGGTTTTGCAGTGGCAGTTGTGAGGCGTAGCGGTAACCGATGATGATGGTGGTCGGCCGCCGGCGGTGGCTGCTGGCCGTCGACGGTGATCGCGGGCAGTGGGCAGCGGTGATGGGTAGTGACTGCCGGCAGTGGGAGGGTGGTGGTGGTGGTCTCAAAATAAAAACCAAAACTGAAAACCAAAAACTCATTTTTGAAGTTTTCAAAAACAGCCCTATTTTAAAAACTGGTT
>JAVXUP010003822.1:0-51728 GCA_033070095.1 Escallonia herrerae | reverse complement strand
GAGCAAGCAAGCTAGACAAAAGAATTCTGCTAGTTGCTCAATATTGTACAAGAGAAGAACGATTCTATGCCCAAAAGCTTGGTCGCTTCAATACAGCAGCACATGAGGTATATAATATGAACAAATCTGTTAAGTATATTGCCTTTACACACATTATTTGCCCAACATCAAGGTCTCTTTTTTCCTGAACAATAGCCCTCATGGCAATATGAAAGCACGTTTAAACAAGCCAACAAGTATATTTAAGCTGAAGAATATGTTGGGACACATCAATTGCTATGAGGATCTAAAGCTCTCAACAAAGTAATATGGAACATACTAGGTGATTGCTAGGATTGTCAATGTCGCTTACAAACTTGCTTTCCATAAGGCTCACAAATGCATCCATTTTTTTCCATGTGTCACTGCTCAAAAGAAACTAGGCAAAGTTGTAATTCCATCCACTAACTTGCCCTCTGTTAGTTCTAAAGGTCAATTGCTAATTGAACCTGAAGCTATTATCAATAGAAGGATGATGAACGAGGGTAATGCTTACGTGCCAGAGGTGCTAGTCAAATCGACTAACCTACCAGACAAGACTCAAGTCGGGAAGATTGGACAATGAGTGGGGACAAAGATCCATAATTTAGCAAAAATGTTTATGGGGTTGGGGGTTGGGGGTGGGGAGGAGTAATGAGGGGGGCCTTTAGTGTTTAGGTCAAAACGCTACGTAATCAAAGTGAGACTAAGCAGGGGAAAAGAACAAAGGGGCACAAGGGGAATTCCACCACCACACACAACTAAGGACAAGCTCTCTTAAGAAAGAGACGAATGCGACTGTAAGAGACAATTTTCTTTGGCAAGAGGAAATCATCACCCACACACATCTGTCTTTCACAAATTTATCCTGTTACTTATTATCTTAGTATCAGTAATCGGTAGTAGTCAGAAGACTTGTGAGAGAAGTATGCAGAGGGACTCATCTTTGCATTTGTGAGTCCTTGTTTTCCGTACATTTTGTTTTTCATTTCTTCCATGATTTTTCATGCCTACCTTGCTCAATTTGTTTGCGTGGCTAATCTTGATTAAAGAGTTTAAGATATATTGAGTGAAATTTGTGGTGTCTTGGTTAGTTAAATTCATTATTTTCTGGACTAACCTTGTAAGCCATTGTTCAATGTCTTCGTAGCATGGTAAACGGTAAACTCATTGGTGAAGAGGTTCTAGGAGAGTGAGGTATATTCGTGCTTTAATGGTACGTAGGCAAGAGACAACTTTAAGTTCTTAGTCTTAAAGGGCTTTCGCTATATCGTTTACATCAAGGGTAATCAAATCTTTTGCTCGGTGGTTATGTCTTTTAAGATTCTGTCAGGCCAACGAATATATAGCTGATCTTTTCAATGCCCAATATCCTCTTCTATACTATATATAAAGGAAAAACATGGTTCGGTTTGGTATAACACCTTTTCGGTGTTACATAACTACCTACCTAAAATGGTGACAAGTAGCATTCCAACAATTTTTTTTAAAAACGACACAAAATACAAATCTTAAATGCTAAATAAGTACCTATAAAGACATGTTTGGTTTTCATAATTTAATCTTTATTAAAAAAATATAGTTAAAATAAATTATAAAGCCCAAACTTTATATTACAAAAATATAATATTGCTAACTTTATCTTTGCATATATTTGGTTTTAACAATTTCAAATTCATTAAAAAAGTGTAGTTAAAATTAAATCTAAGTTTCATGTGATGATAATATTATGCTAACTTATTTTGCCACACTCAGGACTGACTTATTTTTTTATAATTTAAAATTTATTTACCAAATGTGACAATAAACACTTATACGTGATACTTGATTTTTTTTTTTAACAAACTTGATATTATCAACTTTTTTTTTACACACGCATCGCGTGTGCCACGCTGACTCGTATCTAATTATACCCAAACTCCAAGAGTATTGCTGTAATTAATTAAAAAAATGTTATTTTCAAACTTTTATATGTCCTTATCCCTTTTTTTATGTTATTAAAAAATAAAATGTAGTCACAAGCATTTAGCAACAAACCGGAAAGAAGTGAATTAGTAACTTATATGGGGGTAGAAATGGGAACCTGCGCTACCGGCGCACCGCGTAATTCTTCTCCCTTGAAAACTCAAGACAGTCGAGGGCGTCGAAAGTGACCTCATCGCGGGTCCTCTTTCTTTCTTTCTTTCTTCAACTACAAACTTTTCAAGAAAGCTCCGCTCTTTCCCTTTGTTCTCTCCCCCTCCCCTCGATAATCGTTCGCTTCCAATCCACTCCTCATTTCGCCGAAAAAGCAGTACCACCACCTCCACCTCCACCTACCACCACGACCGTCGCCGCCAGCCCGCCGCCTTTAATCATCGAATCAAACGGCACCAACACTACCAGTCGGAAAACTCTAAACGTAGTTTGGAACCTGTAAAAGAGACCAAGACCATCAACGTCATTTCAATTCGTGTTAGAAGAACCCTACAGAGATTCCCGATGGCTGGTTTTAGCGACAAGTTGGAACTGTCGGAAAATCCCAAGTCCTCAATTTTCATCCGATCTCTTACCATGTACAACAAGCCCAGCGGTTTCTACAATTCATCTTTCGGGTCGATGGTTTCCGCCGGTAGTTCTATCAAAGGGAAGGTCAAAAAGCTCTGCAGCTTATTTGAATCCTCCAAAACAACAACAACAACTAAAGTTTCACCTCCAGACGAATCGCAATCGCTTTCGATTTCGAAGCTGAAACCCGCTAAATCGTTTGCGGCCGATTCTAGGGTTTCATCGTGTTTGGATGACGTGTCAATTCGGCTAGCAGGTACAGACGATCGGGTGGTTATTTATTTCACTAGCTTACGTGGAATTAGGAGGACGTACGAGGACTGCTATGCTGTCAGGATGATTATAAGGGGTTTCAGGGTTATGGTGGACGAGCGCGACATTTCTATGGATTCTGCGTATAAGAAGGAGTTGCTTAATGTCTTGGGGAAGAAGAATGTGAGTTTGCCACAGGTGTTTATTAGGGGCAAGTACATTGGAGGTGCTGAATCGGTTAAGCAGCTGCACGAGGTAGGCGAGCTAGAAAGAATGCTAAAAGGGCTGCCAGTACGGCCTCCTGGGTATGTTTGTGAAATGTGTGGCGATGCGAGGTTTATTCCTTGTGGGGAATGCAGTGGAAGCAAGAAGTTTTTTGATGAGGATGACGAGCAGTTAAAACGGTGTCCCGAGTGCAATGAGAACGGATTGATTCGCTGCCCGACTTGTTGTACTTGAGAATTGGAGGTGGCATTGATGCTTATATTTTGCTGCACTACAAAGATTTGGGCCTGCCTGTGGTTTGGATTCAAAAGCTCTTTGAAGTAAGTATAGTTTTGTGTGTATGGTTTGTTGCTTGCGGATATTAAATAAAATGTAATTGACCAGTACAAGCTTGTTGTGTGTATATATGGTGTATTATACCATTTAGTTGGTTGATTATCTATCCAACTTTAAGGGAATGTAAATTTGTTGGTTTGTACATAATGCCGCCTGTGATTGCAATGTGCTGCCTATGTTTTGCAATATTTGATTGAAAGTTGCTCAAGGTTACACCCATTATATGGTTATTGCAATGCATTTGTCTACTTTTAGCTTTTGGTTTTACATTCCGGCATGTTAAGTGTCCAAAGCTTGCTTTAGTCTCTCTGAACCTTGTACTATGAACTAAGTGATTGGAGAACGAAGTCCCAACTGTTGGAGCACCTCTTCTTATGATCAAGCATCTTCTTTTTCTTTAGCTAGATTGTACTTCTGATATACAAATGCAAAACACTTTGAAGATTGGTAACTAGAGCTTTAATTCCTTTAGAATGTGCTTGAGTGAGGTGTTTCTACTATCACTTTGTCAGAGGATTTGAAAACTCTTCTGGTGGAATCCAGAGTTTGCAAAGTTCCAGATGGCAATTGAATTAGGTAATTTGAAAACTCTTTCTGTCGAGCAGTCCAAGAGAAGGTAATCCTCCGACTCAATGGATGTCTTACCCATCAAACGCCAATGCACATAGAATTCTCTTCTCTTCGTCATATTATTTCTTCTCTTCCTCAAATTATTACCTGTTAAAATTAGATTTCTAGCAAAGCTAAAGAACACCGGATCTCTTTCCAATGAAAAGAGTAATTTTATGTAGCAGAGAGCAACAAAGAAAAGAACTTGACTGAGATTGAAAAATCTGCTCTACTCGATTATCCCGATGTCAGAAACAGTCAGAGAGTGAATGTGCTCGAAAAACAGAATTCATTTCCCGTGATTAAATTTCTTTTGGAAAGGCAGCTCAAAATAGTGGCATCTGCAGTGGATAAAGTCGAATCTGCCATGCAAGCCTCCTCATTCTGGAATTGGGAACCAAGTGGGGAAAGACTTGTACAGCTCTTCATCACCACCTCATAAGTCTTTCTAACAGAGAACCTGTCTTCCATCACATACTGAAAAACAAATGTGCTCCTTTAAAGATTGCCAGCCCTTGCTGATGCCCACCCGTAAACCCAAACCATGAATCTCTGAACCACATCTTTAGACCAAGCTTCAGCACTAGCGCCTAGCTTTCATCCTCAATAACGACTTGATGCTAAGCTAGCTTGGTAGATGGAGGAAGCGGAATTGCGTACTTCACCCGTCATCAGAGACATTTCCAGAAGTAAGTGCCTCTTTTTATCGGAGACGGTGCAAGCAATGTTGACCCTTCTCACCTCGGATTAGTTCTTGCGACTGTGTTATTGTTCAGTATCGTCGCTATTACTGCTACAGCTGTTTTACTGCTAGCTTCCTTTCCTGCGTTTTCCACGAGGGATCACTTTTCTGCATTTTTCCTATAAGCAGATGTTTCACCCCCAAACCTGCAGTGAAGCGGCAAACGTACCGCTGCCCAATTAATGAAAGGCATTTCCTTTATTCCAAAGCCCCCTTCCACAAAAAATCTTAGCTAACTTCTCTAACCTCTTAGCCACACGAACCCGAATGGGAAAAAAAAATTAAATTCCATTTCGAGTTGAACACAACCTAGAGTCATCTAAATCTGACGTCAAATGAGTTGCAAATAGTGAAATGAAGTTGGAAAAAAAGGAAGGAAGAGAAAGTACCATAAGCTACACCTGCCGGTGTGTACTGAATGACTGGTATTCTGATAATTTGAAATGCGTAAGCGGGAAAAGCACCTTCTTAGGTACTTATAACTTATGCTTTATAGTTTATTTTGGTTTTAGGAGGGTTGCACCCAGCCTATATTTAATGACTCAAAAAGCTGCAACAGATACATATCTTAAGACAAACAGGGTTTTTAATCAGAAAATTACACTGCAAGGAAATACAAAACTCCATTCAATGCCTCCACTTTCTCTCAAGACTCATCCTATTCATGAAACCAGACCAGTAATCTCTGATCGAAGTCTTGAATCAGCGTGTTCCTTTGCAACCAAAACAGCCTCCACAATCTGTCTACCTGCAACAAAAGCATCTGAGGCTCGGAATTATTCTTGCAGTCACGCTTTCATGTCTCTCGGCCAAAACCTTGAAAATAAGCTTATATATTCGACTCTCTTATAATCTATATTTGGGAGATTAACTATTAGAACCATCAATTTATTAATATTAATGTTTGTGCATCAAAAAAGTTCTATTAACAAGCTGCTTAACGATTTCTCAGTTCTAGTGTCAAGAAGTACAAATTAAATATAACCTGAGACTTGAAAAAACTCGTGATATCCTTCTGAACTACTGTGGGTTGAGGTTCTTGAGACTTGCTTATAATCTGGTTTCTTTGCAACTTCCTCAACTGTACAATGTTGAGGACCTTAACGTTAAAACGAGGCTTTTGCAGTTTGTACTTGTATTTATACTCGCACGTTTTACTTGTTATTGTTCTTTTTTATTTTTATTCATTAAATTAACTTACACAAAAAGAAGGAAGATTTTAGTGGTATAATTTCTAGAATGCACGTGTATTTATGTAACGTTATACGAGATTTTTAAAGAATTATTAACTATAAGATCTAAGATTATATTATGCTTACCCTATGGAACATAGTTGGTTCCTTTAAAAGCCATCAATTATTATTGACTTCTTGAATATTAAGTTTTAGAGCGTCAACTGTGCATACTAGCCACCAAGCTAATAAGTCTGAAATCTCTAATTGCCCCTCTTCTTTTGGGGATCAAGGAATAGTATTAAGGCAAAGCTTTCATGCTCATAAAAGGCTTGAAGGACATTTAAAACCTCTATTCTTACCACCTCCCAAAAATGTTGAACAAAGACCATATTGAAACCGTCGAGTCTTGGACCTTATCATCGCCCATAGATTTCAGATTCACAATCTATTCTTTCTCAAATGGAGACTCCAAAATGGTTGAAGCTTCAGAGCCAAGAACATTAGAATCAAGGCGGTCTCCCCTGCTCCGCATCTTGAAACTTGCTCTGATATAATGCTAGAAAGACCTCCTTAACCTCAGTCTCACGAAATCCAACCATCATCATTCTAGTTGATTATAACTCTTCTACGCACTAGCCATTTTGGTGTTTCTGTCCCCTGCATGTGACCAAAGATCTTTACCTTTTTGCCGCCAAGTCTCCTCAATGTAAAACAGGCGATTAGATTCAGATTTCAGCTCAAGTCTCCTATACATCTCCTGCCGACTAAAAGCACACATCCTCTACAAAGCTCTTGAATATAAGCGCAACCACACCTGTTTATTCCACTTCTTCAGATCACTTTTTAAACGATTTTATTTTTTGAGCCAACTGGAAACACTGCCTACTCAGCCCACCGGGCCTGCTAAATCCAGATATTTTAGCTCCAGAAGCCAAAAGTTTTCAAATCTGTGAGGGACTTGCCTCTCTGGATAACTAAGAGCAAAGGTACAAGACCCAGAATCACCCTGAATGAGCAAAACTAGGTTACCTTGTAAAACCTCTCGTCCCATACGGAGGAAATAAAAGTTCTATCTACACCGGAATATGATGAACAAGCTCCATTTTCCAATATAATTATAAACTTTTGCCCAGTAATCTTAGAACATTAAAATCTCTACCGATGCAACACGGGTTTTACCATTTACGATACACTGCTTCCAATCGAGATCATATAATCCTGTTATCTCTAACATATCCTGGACCCTGAACTCCAGAGAAGTTCCAATTTGAAGTCCTCTCGACCACCTCCAGAAGGCAAGAAACTGAGAAACCACCCTTTACAGCATAAATTCTTGAGAATGCACTGCTATCCCACAGCAAAAAGTACCACCTGAAGCCCCCACTGCAGCCAGTGACCCAATCAGTCCATCTACCACCTCCAGTAGGAGGAGTCATTGCATCTGTCTTCACTTCCAGCTTAGCTTCCTGTAGTCGAGCCAAAATAGGTCACCACCTATAGAGACGCATTTTGACCACCCTCTTCCGTCTACTGTTAAGATTCCAGACATTACACGAGATGTTTCGATAGGCATGATTAAACATATTCAAGATTGGGCACACCCTCCCCCAACTCCTACAGTATCCTCTCTCCCATCTTCCTACCGTCGTATTTAGTCGAGTTCTCAATCTTCGTCGGCTCTTTCACCTTTTTTCCGCTGTCAAGCAAATGGGAAGAATTCTTGAGCGAGATGCTTTAGCAATATTCCCACCGGCACGCCCAACTGTTTTCAATCTCTGATAACAAACTGACGATACTCCTCTTAGAGCAATCCTTTGGAACGCCTGAAAGGTTTACCACAGCCCTTGTTTTTATTCTTACCAAATCTGACAAGGACATATCAGAGCACTTCGTAGTGCTAGCCTACTTTGATTCATAGGTGGAATAAAGTTAATAGGCTCACAGACTAGCAACAAGTAATGGGTATACCCTCCTCCCCATCCAGACAAGAGGCCCAATCGCTGTCACTCACATCTAAGCTTTGGACCTCCGAAGGGGCCTAAACGTGAAACCACCCCCTGATTCAATATCCTTTGCAGAGAAAGCAGAGGTAGCTCCCTGCTGAGTGAAGGAAAATTTCCTTGACGCCAAGAACTCCAAAGGTGAATTCAACAAGGGAGATCCAGGTAAGGAGCCATGATTTTCTATAAACGTCAATAGGAAATCAAACTGAAAAAGCCACGAGGACTGTTAGATCATTGTCGAAAATTTGAAGAAGCTTCTGATCAACCCGAAAGACTTGCCCTCCAGTAGCAGAACCATTGAAAAACCAGGCTCTACCGTCACAATCCCTCCTTGAATGTTAAAAAGACATCAATAACAATGATATAGACGAACCAGAAGAATCACGAGGAGAAGGAAGAGAAGACAACATTAGTAAGAGAATCTTCCAGACCAGCTAGCTTCTTTGCAGTCGCCAATATATAAGATCTGCCAAAAAATTCACTTCAATGGGCTCCAATACAACGGACTCTTTAGAGCCCCAAAAACTAGCTGGAAAGATTAAGCCCAAGTGGATTAGGCATTCTGCGGCCCACTTACAAGCTTCTTTCTTTGAGAAAGGCCAAAAACCGACGCTTATACGGGCCAATTTTAGGTTCTTACATTCCTCATGCAGAAAACCCCCACATCTATATCCAATCTTCTGCCGTAGCTCTTCTCCCAGGATATGGATCGGCAACCGAACAACACTAATTTACAGAGCAGCAAAAGGTTCCAAAATCAAGTAACAGTTGCTCTCCATTCACCATCCATTCCTTTTCGAGAATTAAATCGTCGACGCCTCAGAAGGTGGAGAAAGTTTGCAAAGGAACGACATGCCTCCAAATCCTACACAAACAGACCACTCGCCGATTCTCCATTGGTCAACCACCCACACCTGCATCTCCGAACACGAAAGCAGCAGACCCTTAGCATCGTCAACTCTTCCAACGAGTCAGCAATTTAAGAAAACCAAGCTGTCTTTACAAGCCTTATCATCAGCTAAAAAGTCAACCTGTGATCCCCATGAGAGGAAGTTATTGGTTTGGGAAAATTTGGCCTATGAGAAATAGTGTTAAGTTTCTATCTGCTCCAAAAGTCTAAGCTGCTAAAGAAAGGGGCCAACAGTGTATGTCACGCTTAACACTCCCCCGCACATGCAAGCCCTTGATTGGAAGTGTTGGACAGATAAAAATCCACCACCACCAAGTGCACATATGAGCAAAGTGCATATAGCACTAACATAGAGGGTGACAAATGCAAGCGGCAAGAATAGAAGCCATGATCTTGCCAAACTAGATTCTGATACCATGTTAAGTTAGCATCTACTTGAAAAGCTTGAGCTGTTAGAGAATGGGCCTCCAAAGCTGTATCATGCTTGAAAACTGGAAGCCACTGCTGGGAAAGCTGTCCGAGGAGTCGCCAAACAAAAAGACTTGACTATGGCAAAAACCCTGAATCTCCTGGCCACCACCCTTCACCAACCACAACCACACACTTCTGAAGCATTGATGCAGATAACTATAATAGTTGGTAAAAGCGATTGAAGTGGTTGAACCTCCGGGGGAACCAATGACCCGTGAATCAGTCTACGGTTGGATAAGTCTGACCCTTGTCTTCTCTTCTGTGGAGTTAAAGCAAAGAAAATGTGGGTTACTTGTAGCTTCTTACTGCTCTAGTTATTTATGAAAATTTATATGCCTACTTCTTCCACCAAAAGTTTCCCAAACTGCAGTTTTCCTTGGACTTATTTGAAATTGAAGGAATTCTAAAGTAACCAGCCGTTTAAAGTTCCTAACCTAATCTCACTCTTAGACGTCGTTCCTTATCTGCATTACTGTGTAGCATTGTTTTCGACAACTCTTTCAAGTTAATATATTGGAACTTAACCAATACAAAATCATGTTATAAACTGTTTAAGCAAACATGAAAAACTTGATTTGTGGTTATGCGTTAGCATATGTTAGTCTATTGTTGAAGTTGTTTATGGATCTCTGGAAGTGTTCTAGATGTATCATGAATTTGACGCTGCAGACGATCTCAATTGAAGAGGAACTGTTCCATGGGCTCTTAAATCCTTCTGCTTGGGTACTGAATTTGAGAAGGCTGGACTTGTCTCAATTTCCCTTTCCTTCTCCTTTGGTTGATTTGACTTCAGTACTATCTATGGCCACTATCTACTATTACAGATTCCACCATAGTACTGTTGAAGATGATTAGTTTGTGTTTCTGTGCACTTGCATGTGTGCCATTGGGAAGGTCCGTGTTCATCTCTATCGACCAGTTCAGGTGTAGGGGAGGGTGAGTGAAGTAGTGGAATCGACGTTATATCTCTTCTCTTTGGTGGGATGTTTATTTCGTATCAAGTGTGTGTTGGGGAGGCCAGGGCTTATACCTGGAAAAGATAACAGCGATCAAGAGGTTAATGCTTCTTCTTTAGAGATATGTTTCCCATCATGCAGTTGTTTGAGTGTGGGTGTGTTGAGTGATCTGTTTCCTTTGGGGGGTTGAGGTACTGTATTTTGGAATTTTGTTTACCTGCTGCTTCCCTGTTAATCAATCTAGCAGTGTGGGGAAGTCTTACTTCTACTGCAAGTTCTTTTCCCTAGTGTAAGAACAAAGACGAGCGCACACATGTACTCCTGCCCCTACACATTTACAAACTGCACTTATTTCATGTGCTAAGTAATCATGTTATATGAACTGAATTGTTATCTTCTAGAATAAAGGGTAGGCGAGCTTTAATACCTCAACCAGCCATTAGTTCGGCCCGCTTTCAGGTTCTTTAGCTCTCATGTCACTGAGCTATTTTTGGTACTTGCATGTGCTCAGAGAGTATTGACCCACTGGCTGGATGATGGAGAGCTCACTAGGAGGGCCCTCGTCATTGTTTCCCTCTGTAAAATAGTATGTAGTATCACCTCATCAAAAGAAAATTACATAGCGACAGTCTAGTTGTTATAAAGGTTCACTGGTTTAGTCAGTCGATTTGTACTACTTGGCTTTTAGGATCTTTGGTTTGAATCCGGGCATTGAAGAAAGGCAGTTAGGGGTGGAGAATATGCTTAATGTACAGATTGATAGCTGAAACGACTAACAGAAAGCATTTACCACTGCCACAATTCCACAAAGGAAGGTGACGCTTCAATTGGCTGGAGCAAGATTTAGAAGACGAGTATGTCTTCTATTGGGTGTTCTGGCTCCAAGAGGCGTTCTTGTGCGATGGAGCTTGAAAAGTTTCTACAGAGGAGAGCTTTTAGTGTGATGTTGATTATAGCATTCGTGAACCGGAGCCAGTCATAGGAGTGGATATTGTGAAGTTAATGATGGTATAAAGTTAGCTGGCTTCGTAAGAAAAAGTAGTTTTTTTTTTTGTTTTGTGAATCCAACTGTGTTTGTCCGGGATTTTTTATTTTTATAATAGTCAGAACTGCAATTTATAATTTATAGTCCGGGGTCTAGGATGTGTTTGAATGTGATGCTTTTAATGAATTGTGGTTTCAGTACGTGACCAGAGAGTCAAGACACTAAACTGATAGTTCTATGTTAACTATTAAGAGTTAGCACTAAAAGTGAGGAAGAGGCATTGTAGGGATGTGATGCATATAAAGTTCGGAGCATTTGGTCACGTATTGAGAGAATTGCCATCAGCTCATCTTGTCATCTAAACTGAAGAGAGGACCGGCTACGCGCCATTTGCATGGCAAGTCTGGCCAGAAACGCCCATTGAAGTCAACATCTCCTCGAGCTTTAGGAAAATATTGATTGGACCAAGCTTTGACATTCTGGGGATATCTGGGCCCGGTCCAAGTCCGGCCCTAGGCCCAACATTTAGGGCCGGGCCCGGGCCCAAAAAAATAATTTTTTTGACATTTTCTTGTTATTCAAAGTAATGGTTTTAATTATGGTAATTTGTTATTATTGTTTAAGTAAATTGTACTCTAGGCATGTCCAATATTCATAATTCAACGAACCTAATTTTTATCAATTTATTTCATTATAAATCATATACATTGAAGATAAATGTGTTTATAGGCTCTCCTCCTTTTATCCGGGCTTGGGACCGGCTGCTTGTAAACAAACAGGCGAAGTTACCTATTTTTTTATATATACGAAAAAATATCTATCTTGCTTGTAAAAACTTATATATATATATATATATATGAAAAAAATATATATTTTGTGAGAAAATTTATTCTTAAAACTTAAGAGAAGGAAAATAAAAAGAAATTACCTAATCATCCGGAAGTACTTCAATATCCGAGTCACTGCTCTTCCTATCATCAATCGGTTTATCTTGCTCGCGGTATTTCGCATCAAGATAATCCTTCCAACATACACATAGCTCGAGCGACTCGGGGTTAAGACGACTCCTCCTGTCATCCAAAACCCTCCCGCTCGCTGAAAATGCCGACTCTGAAGCAACCGTGGAGGCTTGCACTGGCAGTACATCCCGTGCAATTTGGGATAAAGTTTTATACATGTTTTGATTTTGTTTCCAAAAATTTAACAAATTAAAATTAACCTGTTCTTGCATTGATAAATCAGAATAATGATCAGTATTTGAATATACACCAATCTCATTAAAAGAGGAAAAAGTAGACGAACCTGCCGAATTAGAAGTACCTTCACCTGGTAGTTGTCTTGCTACTAGATGTTCAAAGCCCTTAAGGTATGGCGCATAATACCTCTCAGCAGTCGATGATGAAGCTCGTCCGCGCACGTCAGCAGAATTACGATAGAGGTTGAACAGTTCCTCAAATGTCTTGCTCACTTTCGCTGTGAGTGCGGTTGTATCCTCTACTGGGTAGCACATTAATTTCGATATCTCTTGTATCGAGACGTTCACGCCATGCAACTTTAACCTAGGATCTAAACAAGTAGCCACAGCAAAAATAACAGGCATTTCACTCCAATATTTATTAAACTTTTTATCCATCACTTTTACTATTTCCTCAAAGGGTCCTATATATCTCCATTTTGTTAACATTGTAGCCATCTTGAGAATTTCTATTACAGCGAGAGGAGAGGTGGGATAGTACGTACCAGACAATAAATTGGTAGACGTGTAAAATACCTCCAAAAATTCAGCTAGGTATGTGGCCATCTGCCATTCCTCTTGAGTTGGCAAGCCGGCTGGGAACTGGGTTAGTAGAAAATGCGTATAGACTTCTCTGTATGCCAGAATGTGTAAAAGCATATGGTATGTAGAGTTCCACCTGTGGACCACATCTGTAACTGCTCTCCTGCGAGGCATATTATATTCAACACACAACGTTTTAAATTGTTGTGTTCTCGGACTCGAACTATTAACATACGCTGTCATACCCCTCATTTTGACAAGAATATCTCCTGCAGCAGCTAAACCATCTTGAACAATTAAATTAATTATATGACAAACACAACGAACATGAAATAATTTACCAGAAAGTACAGGTTTGAGGCTCTCCTGTAAAGCATCAACAGCAGCTGTATTGTTAGAAGCATTATCAAAACTAATACTCATAATCTTATCCTTTAATTTAAACGTGGTACATGCTTTTAATATAATAGTAGCAATGTTCATTCCATCATGCGGATAAGGAAAGAGCTCGAAAGCGATGATTCTCTTGTGCATAATCCAATCTGCATCAATCCAATGGGCTGTCACACAAGTATAACTAACAAAAGTAAACGGAGATTGCCAAATATCAGAAGTAAGACTAACTTTACCGTCAAATTTATCGAAATAATCGATCAGGCGTGCTTTAGCAGCATTATACTGTCGGAGTGCATCGGATCTAGTTGTGTTTCTATGAACCTTTTTGTACAAAGGTTGAACGTATGTGTTCATATATCTAGAGTGCTTAGCATTATCGGCAAAAGAAAAGGCTTGTTCATCGTGAATAACAAATTCAGCGAGACCGTCTCTTTGCTCTCGCTGATTATAAACAAATAACTTACCGTCAAAAGATAACTGCGTTTGGGTAGGTTCGACGTGGCCTTGTCGAGGTGCACACTGAGGGTAATGCCTGTTAAGATGTCCATTACCACTACCAGACGAAAATAATTTAGCACAGTACTTACATCGAGCTTTTCGGATGCCGTCCACCGTAACTACATCAAAATGATTCCAACACTCGGCTTTTTTTTTCCCCTTTTGGACTTCTGGCTCATTACCGGAGGCATTGCTCGGCCCTTCTTCATCATGACCAGGCATAGGGTTAAGATTATGCCACGGAGTAGTAGCTTCGCCAACCGAGCTGCGTCCTTGACTATAATGCGGGGGGTCTTGATCAGGCGTGTATTCAAAATCTGGAATGTTTTGATTGAACTCCCAATTGGCTTGGGTATCTATCATACAGCCTGTACTCATTCGTCCAGGAACGAATGGTTGTGGTGGTGCTTGGATTGGTGTTTGTGATGGCCGTGGTGCTGGCGCTCGTGCTGGTGGTGGTGGTGGTTGTGATGATGATGATGTTTTTCGTGATGATGATCCACGCTTCAGTTTCTTCAATAATCCAGCCATATTTGACGCTAAATAAAATTAGTAAGAGTAACTAAATACACAAGTATAAGAGCAGTAATTAGTAATTAGAAATAACAATTAAAAGAATTAAAGAGTAACAAATGAATCACTGAGGGTAATTCGAAATTGGAGAGAGTTAGTAATTAAAAAAAATTAGTAATAGTAATTGATAAATATAAAAATTCACTAATTACTAGACAAAAGAATTAGAGAGTAACAAATTAATAAGAGGAGTGGTTAGTAATTAAAATTTAGCAAAAGTAGTAATTAGTAAACAAGAGTAATAATATACAAGATTACTAACTAGTAAATAAGAGTAGTAATTAGCAAGAGTAGTAATTAGTAAGAGTAGCAAAGCTTGTAGAAATGTAGAATGTTTATATAAGAGAGAGTAAGAAGATTGGTGTGAAAAATTAGAGAGAAATTGTGTGAATTTATAGATTTTTGAAACTTCACAAAAGACCAAAATACCCTTAAAAACTATCCGTTTATAGTTGTTGGGGAGGGTAAGAGTGTAAAAACCTTAAAGAGTTGAAAAAATAAACTTGAACCAAAATACCCCCAAAGTAGCTGTTATTTTGCTGTTGGGGGGTGGAATTTAGGGGGGAAAAGGGGAATAAAGCCGTTGGGGAGAAAGGGGGAAAAATCAGATTTTCAAAAGTGAAGAGGGGGGCCAGAACCCGGGCCAACCCGGGCCAAAACAGGGCTTTTTTTCGGGCCGTTCTTCGGGCCGGGCCAAACTCGGGCTTTTTTCAGAAAATTCAGGCCTGGCCCAGGCCCTAAGCCCAAAATGGCCGGGCCAGCACTGTTCATGTATGGGCCGGGCTAAGCCCGGGCCAGAAAGGGGCCGGGCCGGGCCAAGCTGGGCCGCGGGCCGCCCTGCCCATTTGATAACTCTAGCTTAGAGCTTATCCACATACAACAATGAATGTGCAAATAAACCCACACGTGTACCCCATTGTAACAGTTCCATGCGCAAACCGGCAAAAGTTATTCTAAACTGAAAACTAACTGCGCGATACTGAATGCATTAGATAGAGAGGAATGTAATATCACTAGGTGTTTTGATAGCTGAAATCCCCCACAAATCAAGGTATGGAGACTTCGAACACGGCCTATAATTGAGACTTAACAAAAAACCGATTGTTGGAAAACAACTTGATTTTTGGCCAGCCAAATGCATCACAATGTACATGCCAAAGAAGAAAAGGTCAGATCTTTCTGAAACGAGCCATATTCATCCCTCCCCACTGCATGCATTATGCTCAATACTGTTCCTCAGAGGCTAATAGATGATGTAACTCAGCATGCAAAAACCTATCCCGTTGTTGATATATAAGCCCTAGAATTAATTCATAACTGGCCAGCAGGAATGAGTGATTGAGCAATTTTCCATACGTGAAGCGATATTCCCAACAGAATTTCGTTTCCATATTTTCTGAGCTTTCTTAAGAGTTTAAGTAAATTGGATCAGTTGAAATAGAGGGGATCCCCCAATCTGGTTACTCTACACTTCCTGCACCAGCTATGCACATTCAGGGTGTCAAAACCACAACTTCAAACCTAAACAGTCGGCCTTGCCCCCCGTGAGGAGGACTCGCATCCATTAACAAAGGGGCATGATCTGATCGAAATGTAGACAAGTTTTCCGCCCTTGCTCTCCAGGAAACCAGCCTTGCTATTTCACATTAGCAAACGAACGGTCCAACACTTCACAAGTACATGCGTATATATTCTCTATTATTTGTGCAAGTATACCTCGATCCACTCAAAGGCAAAGAAATTTAGCCTAGCCGAGCAACAAACACTTAAATTCGTTACAACTCGAAATAGAATCCCATGGAGACCACATTTATCATTTATCGAAAGAACCTGATTAAAATCTCAACGTAAAACCAAAGCCCCTGGCTACTGAGTTGAAACTTGTAAAATCTGATTCTAGACCCGTCTGTAAGGACGTGACAGGGAGACCATTTGAATTGACGAGTCCTAACCTAGCCGCAGACCTCCCGTAGCCCCCAAAGCATCTACCCTAACATCTGATGTGAACACCTATATGTACGTGAGACCAACCAACCGAGTGTAAAATTCAGTCTCAAAGAGATATTTCAAGCACCCAAACTGTGAGGGTATTCCCAGTCCGTCAAAAGTTCCAAGTGAGATGTTTCATAAGGCCCATTGCCGTTGTTTTGGGACAACCACCAAAACCTCCCAAAACAACGTTATTCTCCGTAGAAGAACTTATACCCAAATCAACAATATCAACAACAAAACACTTAACTATAGGATTAATAGTATAATAAGTTGTACGTGGTAGCAATGGTTGCTGCTCAGGAGACGTATAAACCTTCTTGTGAGAAAGCATATGAGTCAAATCTAACACCACATGATCTTACGGGAACTCGAGGAGTCTGATCCAAGCTATAGGGAATCTCCTGAAGATATATAGCCCCCTAAAGCAGTCCTACAAACCGGCTCCTGCCCATCACCTAATATGCCACCGGACTATATGGACCCGAGGATTCAGTATCAAAAGAAGTACAGACTACCGTAGTAATAGTAGATGAATCGTAGTTCAACTTATCCTCCGACATGTTAGTAGTAGTAGACGAATCGTAGTTCAACTTATCCTCTGTCAGGTTCAGGTTAGACTCTAGCTCCGAACGTATAACACCCGGTTCTGAACTACTAACTATCATGAAATCCGGGCCGCCTACGCCCAGACCCTGGTCACCACTGTCGACACTCCATGCTATCATCATGCCCCTAGGAGGCCTCACAAGGATCCACCAACCTCAGTCACAAGCCTAACCTCACTAATGTCTGCATGGTATGTTAGCTCATCACTATTTCTAGCCATTATCCCTCTGAAACCCCCTCCCCGTTGGCCAATCACAATGCCACCACCTCGCCCTCTCTTCGAGACTCCCGGCATCACCCTGCTATTGCTGACCCAACTGCTCCCTGCCTGCGGGTCACCTGCAAGTTGTAAAGCTCTCCGCTGGTCAACTGTCTGCCTTTAACACCATTGCCACCAATCTGCCTAGCTGCCACATGCCCTATGCTCACCAGCCTTTCATCGGCCTGACTACGGACTACCAGCCCGTCAGCGAAATGATTGTGCCCACCGTCCCACTGCCACCATGACCACCCACTATCCTTGCAGCTCCTGCCATGTAGCCAGGTGCCGCGATCTCTTGTTCCTGTCATAGCCACGCGCTAACCCTAAGAAGTTTGGGCACAAGATAAGTTTGCACTTCTAAAAGAAAGTAGGCCTGCCTGAATTGTTAATGGAATTCCCCCCCCCCCCCCTCCCCCTCCCCCTCCCCCTTTCTAGCAGTGAATCTTGGATGAAGTCTCTCGACTCTCTCTCCTTTCTAGATTATCCTTCTTTGACTATTTAGGAGTTCCTGCGATTGATTTAGAACCATGTGAACATTGACTGCACCTATTATTTTGTGTCCTTGTTTACGTGTGGCATATGATTCTTTTTTTTTTACTTCGGTATTCTTTATGCACCAAAGTTTTATCTAAGATTTCGTAACAAAACTCAAAGGGGAAAATCGAATGGAATGGAAGGAGTGATATTTAGTGTGTTTCTTCTTTATCTTTTTTTTTCTTTGTTATGGTTTGGAATTTACCAAATGCTAAGATGGAACTATTGTAAATGGTTACTTCTAAAATTTGAGCGCAGATGGAGAACTTCCTGCTAAATAGTTTGTATACGGTACCTGGGGGCTGGGATGGGCATTTAGGATGTATTGACAAAGTTAGTTAATCATGCAGATAGTTTGTATATGGTAGGGTATGTTGGTGCAAATACACTAATTAAGGTTTACATTGAATTTGACAGGTCTCTAATTAAGGGTACTACAAGAAGTTTTTTTATTGTTAAAGAAGACAGAGCTGAAGTAGGTGGAAAGTCAATAGTTGTGTCTGGGATACAACTTGAGGTAAAAGCAGATGATAGTCGAGTCCGGGTGAAAGCAACCTGAAAATGGAACCCAAATGATGCAACATGGGAGAAAGAAAAGGGTAATGAAGTGAGTGAGGTACGCATATGAATGATAGGAGAAAGGTTCCTTTCAACAGGAGTAGTAGCAAAATTTTGTTCTGAATGATATAAGGAACATCAAAGTTTAAATGAAACTAATGTTGACGAGGATGACACTGATATAAATTATGCCCAGTTTAAGGATAGTAATTATGGTATCAGTGAGGATGACATTGCCTTTAACTCTAGTGTTGATATAAATGCTGAATTTTTTGGTGTATCTGATAAGGGAAAGAGGAAAACATATGATGATTTGGTAGGGGTGAAACATTAAAAACAGAGGGGCATAAAGGGTATAGATTATTATTGTGATTTGTCAGATGATATGAGGACTTCACTAACTGATTCCAATAAGGAGAATAGTCACCCTAAGGTACAGTATCTGGCCTTCAAACATGAGAGAGAGAGAGAAAAATTCCTGCGTTCGAATTAGGCATGTTTACTTTAAACAACAACTAAAAGGTGCTACAAAGGAGTGTGCAATCAGAAATATAAGAGAAATAATATTTGAAAAAGATGACAAGGTAAGGTGTCAAATGGGCCGGGCTTGGGCCGGCCCACCTCAAGCCCAACGGGCTCCAACGAAAACGGGTCAGGACAGGGCCTGGTGACTGAAAAACGGGCCCGGCCGGCCTGGGCCTGTAATATGGATATATGGGCTCAGTCCAAGCCCTGGCCCTAGGCCCAATATTTAGGGCCGGGCTTGGGCAGGGCCCGAGTTCAATTTTTTTTTGTTCCCAACTCATAATTATTTATTTGCGTCGATGGCCAATAAGAATACATCAAATTAATTGGTTAAGATTGATATATGTTAATTTGATATAATATTGACAAGCCTTTTTTAGCCTACTAACATTATAATTTATAAGTAGCATTTTTCGAAAGTTTGGTAAATAGAAAATAACGATTACAAAGTTAGTATCCGTTAACTCAATTTAACAATGTTCCAATATAGTGACATTTTCATTATTATAACAAAGTTCGTATCCGTCATAAAAAAAGGTTAATTTTTTTAAATTTTTTTTTGGTGTGACCGTGGTCTCTCTCTTGGCTTGATGTAACTATGCCCTCGTTCGGTGAATGTAAAAAACACGCGAGAAAATAAGAAGAAAAAAATGAGAAGAGCACTGAGCACATCTCATTCTTACCAAACCCAGATCAGAAAAAAGGAAGAGAAATTGAAACACACTTCTTGTCAAAGTTCTCTTAATAAGCTCTATAATTCCCAAACATTCATTGTCTTCAAAGATATATAATATCAGAAAATACGAAAGGAAAGCACACACTCCTACTGTGTGTTTGGTGAGATTTTTTTCTCCCCTTCTCTCTGTCTCTCTCACTTTTCTCGCTTCAGCCTTTCTTTCACTTTTACATGTTTTATTGAGGAATATAGCCATTGGGGGAAAAAGTAAGGAAAAATAAAATTTGAAAAAAAAGTGAGCCAACCCACAAAAAGGCCAAATTTAGGGCCAAAATCGGGCCCAATTTTGGGCCGGGCTTTTTTCGGGCTTTTTTAAGGTCGGGCCTGGCCCGGGCCATTTTTGGTGAAACCTTGGCCTGGTCCAAGCCCAGGCCCTTTATTCTTGGGCCTGCACTGTTCACAAGAGGGCTGGGCCAGCCCGGACTTTTTTCTGATCGGGCCGTGGGCCACCCGGCCCATTTGACAACTCTAAAGGTAAGGGTGAGGGCTGTGTGCATTTGGAGTGAAAATTGTCCTTGGTTACAACATGGCTTTGTCATGCAAGATACCACCACTTGGCAGTTTAAGACACATAAAAAAGGACATGGTTGTCCATGAACTTATTATTATCAAAGAAGGTAACTTCAAGGTGGTTTTAGAGAAATCAGGTCAAACCCATAAATGCCCAACCCAGCCTTTAAGGATGCAGTGAGGGAGAATTTCACAATTAGTGTTACTAGCCCTCAAGTCTAAAATGCGAAGGGGAAAGCCATATATATGATAATTGGTAGCTATAGTGAGCTATACAAGCAATTATGCTACTACTGTGGTTAAGTTTGTAGAAGAAATCCAAACACAACAATGGTTATAAGAAAAAGCAGATGTGGTTGAAGATAAGGCGATATTTCAGAGGTTGTATGTGTGCCTGGGTGCATGTAAGGCAGTGTCAAGCATAACAAACCCTTCATAGGCATTGATGGGTGCATTTTAAAGAGGCCTACTCAGCTCAGTTGTTATTTGCAGTTGGGATAAATGTCAACAATTGCATGTTCCTAGTGGCTTATGCAGTTGAGGTGATATAGACATGAGCTCCTAGTCATGGTTTATTGATTTGCTAAGAAAGGATATAGAAATTGAGACTTGTTGAAACGATTTAATGCGCTTACCACATAACGTAATGGGTTCAGAAATATACCGTACGAAGTCTCTGAAAATTTCGACGTAGGATCCTTATTGTTACGAGCCTCCAACATGCTTGATCTTTTTCGCAGGTACGAAAACGACTACTAGAGTCGAGTTTTTCGTCCACGAACCAAATCCTAGAGCTTGGTGATTGCTCTAGAGAGAGTGCAACAGAGAGAGGGTTATTGCTATGACCTCTTACTTATTGGGATATCTCTAGCCTTTATATAGAGATACAATTAGAGACTAATTTTACCTCAAACTCTTAGGAGATAAAGATTGTATTTATCTCAAACACTTAAGAGATAAATATTCTCTAACTAACTACATTTATCCAAACTAACAAATACACATTATCTGTTAGTGGGCGGATAATGGGTCCATTGACCCAATTTATTAACAGCTCCCACTCGCCCACACATAGGGCAAATAAATCGTACAGTCCCTCTTTATCTCTCGTCCACTCATCTCCTCATACAGGAAATGGAGCGTGCGACCTACGAGAAAGGATGTCCAGTTGATTTTCCATTGGACTGCCGATCCCCAAGTTCATGCTGCCCTGCCCTTGCAACATCTCTCTGCCTATCTGAGGAGACTGATCATGCCACGGTAGCATGGTCAGAGTAGCCCATTGCCACAGCCACCAGTCCAAGCCCTTACTGAATCTCACGAGGTGCGTTAAGAGACACGCAGAGGGCCTGACAGCGTTGAGGGTTGCCCATGTAGCCAACTGCCAGGCGGACTACGCGCGATGCCCTCCGAGGACCTGCTCCCGTCCCGGAGTGACCCGGGGGTCATTACCTTGGTGGTGTCGATGATCAACAGCAACATGAGTGGGCATGGTCGCCGCTCAGTGCTTAGAGTCCGTTGTGGGGAAGTCTTCGTGTCGGAGCCCCCTACGAGTGTGATGCTGATGGCTTTAAGGTTGTGCCGACGATGGCTTCAGTATATTGAGCCCATCCCGTTGTGAGGGCCGGAGGCCCCGGTGATTGTGCCGGCGATGGCTTCAGTGTGTTGAGCCCATCTCACAGTTTGATTGAGCCGGCGATGGCATTAAGCCTATCCCGCAGTTTGATTGAGCCGGTGATGGCGTTAAGCCCATCCCGTAGTTTGATTGAGCCAGTGATGGCTTTAAGGTTGTGAGCCCATCCCGCAGTGAGGGGTCCTTGTGCCGGAGCACTACGAGCAGAGCCCCCAGAATGCTGCACACTTCGGAGAGTGGGTCGAAGCATGTTCCACGTCCATGGCGGGGGCGCATGGTGTGGTGAATAAGTGTGATGCTCGGAGGCCTGTAACATGATTGTGGGGCTTGGGCGCGGTGCCTACATCATGAGGCATTGATTGTGGCGAATGGGAACGGCGACGACCGTCGCAGAGACAATACTTGGTGCTGGGGGCATGTATCATGACAATGGTTCATTGGCTCGGCGACGAACGTCGCAGAGCAATATGTGGTGCCGGGGCACATGTTATGGAAGTGGCGCATGGGCGCGGCGACGAAGGTTGAGAGACAATACTTGGTGCCGGGGGCACGCATCATGAGAATAGTGCAAGGGCGCAGCGACGAACGTCGCGGAACAATACTTGGTGTCGGGGGCACTTATCATGACAATGGCGCACGGACACGGCGCCGACCGTCGCTGGGATACACTTGGTGCAGGGGCACATGTTATGGAAATGGTGCATGGGCGCGGCGACAAAGGTTACAGAGATGGAGCGCCGGCGACGAGAGTCGCAGAGATGGCATGTAGGCGACGAGAGTCGCGGAGTTGGAGCACAGGTGACAAGAGTCGCGGAGTTTGAGCGCGGGCGACGGGAGTCACTGAGTTGTCATGCGGACGCGGGCAACGAAGGTCGCAGAGATGGCGCGTGGGCAACTAGAGTCAAGGAGATGGCACTCGAGCGACGATAGTCGCAGAGTTGGAGCGCGGGCGACGAGAGTCGCGGAGTAAGAGTGCGGGCGATGGGAGTCGCGGAGCTGTCGCACGGACACGGGCGACGAAGGTCACAGAGATGGCGTGCGGGCAGCTAGAGTCGCGGAGATGGTGCGCGAGCGACAAGAGTCGTGGAGTTGGAGCCCGGCGACGAGAGTCGCGGAGATGGCGTGCGGACACGAGCGACGGTTGTCGCGGTGACGGAGCGCGGCGGCGAGCGACGGTCGTTGCAACTAAGGTGTGCGGCCATGAGCGACGGTCGTCGGTCGTCAAGGTAGGGCGCCGACCCCCCTGGGTGGGCGACCCCCCTAGGTGGCCGACCCCCTTAAGGGGGAAGGCACACCAAGGTTGCTTCTCAAAGAGAAAATGCACGTGACTTGATTATGTGACGCTTTGACCGGCCTGTGAGCGTTGAATAACTGACCATTGACTGGGTGATGTGTCGCGCAAAGTGGATCCCTTAGCAGGCCCTGGGGTGCGACCAGAACAGGGTGTCAACAAGTGCTTATTCAAAACGCACCAAAACTTTTCTAATATTACTAAAATGGCACAAATATTTTTATTTAATAGTAATAACCTCATAAGAATAATGTGATGTTAAATGATTGGCTCATAAGGGTAGGGCCTATCCATTGCAGTGGATCTCATTATAATCCTCAAGTGTGATAAACTTCTGAACATTTACTATGGGTCTTTTAACTGTTTTATACCAAAGATTAGGGATAAGCCCATTTAATCATTTGTAGAAGGTATAAGGCATTGTTGATGAAAATGGTGCATTAAGAAGACGCAAGAGATAAAGAAATATAATGGTGAGAATTCAACTAATATTCAAAAATCATGGAGAAAAGTAAGAACAGGTTTGCATGCTTTATTATAGTACTTGGAATGATGGATATGAGTATCAACTTAAAATGCCATATGCGGCATAATTTGGTAAATTTGAAGACAAGGACATGTAGTTGTATAAGGTGGTAAAGTTAGTGGCATCTCATGTTTTCATGCCATCCTTGCCACATGATGTGCTTAGGTCAATGGTTGTTATACGAAAGAAGCACAACTGAAAATGTACCAAAATCTTATCCATCCTATCAATGGTCTTAAGATGTGGGAAAGCCTGAACTATCCCCACCATTTTCCCATATTGAGGCAGGGAAACCAAAGAAGATTAGTATAAGAGATGCATATAAGCTTTAAAGTCCACCCATTGTTGCCCAAGAAAAGAGCGAGGATGACATGTAGGCTTTGTGGTTAGTATGGCCATAACTCTGGAACTTGCAAGGGCCAAAGGAAGGTATAGACTTAGTAAGCCAATGGAGTAGACCCTGGTCAAGCACTTGAGGTTGCACCTGTGCAAGCTCAAGCTGAAGGGAGTAGACAGAAGTTACTTGTAAATATGAGTATTGATCAAAACTGCATCTTACTTCTCTCTTATGGTGGTATATGTGCATTTAACTGATGCCGTCGTTGTAGAAAAAAAAGGTGATCAACATATCGAGGACAAAGTTGGGATAAAGCCAATGTCTAATGCCAGGAGATTTGCTTGCAAATAAGGTAGCAAGGGCATCTCATTCAAGGCGGCAAGGGCAAAAAGCATATGAAGGTGCAGATGATTGCAATGGAAACATTCCACAAGGGATGGCAGGCTACGAACGATAGGTGAATGAAGGTGATAATTAGTGACCAGGTAGTAACCAAAGCAAGAAAAGCCTTACTTGCAAACAAGGCAGTTAGGGATGCAAAACAATCATTCAAGATGCAAAGCAGGACCGCTTAAACTATAAGAAAAGCGGCAACACAAGCTTCCAGGAGGCTGAAACTGCAAGAAAGGCTGCAACACAAGCTTCTGATGCAAACTTAGTTTGTACTCCATAGCAGACTGCAAATCCCACAAGGGATAGGTTGCCAAAAGCTTTGCCCAAGCTAATATCCCTTCAATAATTCCAATCAAGATGCCCAAAGAAGACAAAGGCTACAATTCCAATGAAGAATGACCCAACAATGACAAAGTTTACATACCCATTAAAGGTTGTCATCAAGAAGGTTTGGATTATTAACGAGGGCTACTTAAAGTATGCTGCAATGCAAGTTGGGTCATCAACGAGAGGAGTAGTTCCAAATGAGAATGTTACTCCAACTGCCTCAAACACAAGTGCTATCCCCAAGCAAATGAGGACATTAAAGTTCACATGGTTGACAAGGTGTGTAGCGAACTGCCTCAAAAAGAATCTCTAAAAGGATTTTAGGAGTCGCCATCTTGTTTAATTAAATAAAATAAGAAAAACTTGAAAATAACTCTAATATGTCTAAAAGGCTACTAATCATTGAAAACAAAGAAATGGATTCGGAGATTAAGTTATATAGCGGAAAGGTGTTTGGCACACGCCATATCTTTTCGGTCTCTACTTCACTTATATTGGTTGTTAGTCTTTTTAGTACGAATATAACACACACATATGCAATAACCATAAGTTTATTTCTATATTTTGGCTTGAAATCGATATCAAGGGCCGAATAGCCTACGTAGACGATCGGAATAACAAGAATCACAATCATCGTAGTTCGACTATAGTCCTACGGGAGGCGACCTACACTTCGGTTTTAGACTCGAACTAGGAAATGAAATTGTACTAGAAATAAAATGTGATCGCGAAAAATTGGGAATAATTCTAGACTACTCAACTAGACTAGAAAACTGTAAAATTACCTCACGAATTTGCTTCTCTAGAGAACTAGGGAATGCATTACGGAGGATCACGATGCAAGAAACTTGAGACTCTTTTCAAGTGAATTATGAAAGGCTAGTTTCTCTTAAGAGAAGATAGACCACTTCAAGGAGAAAAATGGTATAAAAGTTTTAAGAAGAAAAAGCTGGATCCCTGAAAATGTAGGTCAATGGTCCTATTTATAGAGGCCTGAGGCGCCAGAAGTGACAAAGATGGCCATGTCGTCAATCTGCAATCTAATGAAAAGGTAAAATATTTGATAAAAATCTAGATTTGACGAAAGTCAACTAACCGGCCTGTTTCTCAATTATTTTGTAGTATTTTTTTTTCAAATTTTGAGACATCATCTAACCCTAATTCGATAATTATCTCTGATTTTGCAGATAAAGTGAACCAGATTCAGCAATGATCTTCATATTTCACATAAATCAATGATTTAATCACTTACATCAAGTATAAATCACAAATAATTCCTTAAATCTTCTAAAGAAATAGCAATCTAGATATTAGGGCTGTTTGATAAAACTGAATTTTAAGTATTGAAAACGTTAAGCGTTGAATTTATAAAACTGAAAACTTTAAGCAATTGACGTTTTACTGAAAAATAAGTTAACCTGTTTAATAAACTAAAAGCAAATGTCTGAAACTTTTTCTATTCACAAATTTATCTGTTTTACCAAATTATGCATTTATTTATGTACTTTATAACTTTTTTTTTGTCAAAATCGTGGCCGTGGCGTAAAAGTGTCAATGGTGGTGGTAGTGGTGCATGAATGTGCGGTGTTGGTAACTGTGGTGTTAGCGATATACAGTGACATGACAGTTACAATAGTGATTGTAGTGTGGTGAATATTTAAATGATTTTGACGGACATGTATGTGACGATGGTAGTAATGGTGTGGTGGAGGTGGCGTTTCCTTGTGGTGGTGATTGTAGTGTGTTAGAGACGTTGTTGTGAGTAAATTAATTGAGGCGACATCATGATAATAATTATTCTTTCTATGTAAAATTATGTTACCTTGTAATTAACTCACTTATAATTAAGTGATAAGCATTAAGATAGTCCTAGTTATATCCACAAATTAAGCACCACCCATATAATAAGCACCATGAGAAAACAAAGAAATCACGTAGCTACAATTGTGGTTGGAGAGTACGTGATAAGAGATTGCTGCTTCGGCTCAATCTGGAGGAAGAAGAAGAAAAGACAGTGAAACAATCGGAAAGAAGAGGAGGCAAATTAGTCACTCATGGGTTAAATGTTTTAATGACCTACCATTGGACGTTTTCAGTGACAAGTCAGCTATGAGTGACTTAAAATATTGGTCATTAATTGACTTGCCACTTATTACTTTAAGTAATAGAAAAAGTTAGTTATCAAACGCACTTAATTTTAAGTCATTGAAAATTTTCAATTTTAAGTGCTGAATTGGATTATCAAACACACCCATTGACTGTAGTGACATAGTTGGACTGGGCTGAGGCCAATTATTGACCTTCTTATTAATGATGAAGCCCAATAACTATTTAATTAAATTTTATACAAAAGTAGGTGTGTACAAGGTGGTTAGCATAATCTCAACCCTAAGGAAGATGCAGTTGAAAAGGCAATTTGAGACCAAAGCTGACTTTGAGAAATTTAACATAACAGAGGAAAAAGACTACTTTAAGTAATTATGTTATGTACGATTCAGTTATTTTGAAATATTAGGATAAGCTTTTAAAGGCAATCTTGAAACAATACGATGCCCCAACATAATGCACATAGGGTATCTTGACGGGTTCTTACGAGAAGGGATTGTAGGGTAAAAATACTGTGCACATAATGTAACTTTTAAACCTAGTCGTGGGCGTGTGTAAATTAAAGCAAACGTTACTGATGCCAAGTGCAATCATCCTAATGCCTAATAGAAAATTAGTCATGATCAAAGCAAAAAAATTTTCTCCGAATGCGAGAGCACCTGATCCTTGTGAAAAAGAAAAAACTTTGTGTTAGTAGATGTAGTCAGATTGTGTGTACAAAATTTTAGTAGGATAAAATGATAAAATGCCCCATTTATTGTCAAAAGCGTATTAAACCTCAACCTATCTTTTGGTAGCATTATAAACCCTAAATTATTTCTCAATTGCATTTTGAACAACTTTTTATTATCGTCGATGGGAAATGCTTCTCACTTCAGGAGGCCATATTGTCAACTTGATAAGTTCTATTAGGAACAACTATGTGTAAGCAATTTCTTTTCTTTCTCCCACCAGGAAAACCATGAAACTTCAAAATATATTCTCATATAAGGAAAGGAACAAACACAAAGAAACAATGAATCTTACGGCTACACATACCACAAACATAGCCTTAACATACCATCGACCGAATTAAAAGCACCAACATTTGATTCAGGTACAAAAGTCGACCATCTACGAACAAAGTCGTAAGAATGTACCAATACAACCTAAAACGTGTTGTAACATTCACAAACACAAACCACATTTGAGTCCAATTTAAGAATTTCTTAAGCAACCAAAACCTCATTCTTGCACATTTGACCCGATACCCAACCCCTTTCTTGGAATCTAAGAGTTATGAGATTATATCTTTGGTGGCTCTGATCTAAAAGGGTTGTAGAATTTGCAGAGATGTGGTGGTGGTTTTATTAAGGAGTTTCATTCTAGAGAGAGGGAGAAAGAGACAAAGAAGCCTATATCAGAATCTTTTCACATTGCATCGACGTTAGGTGATGGAGGTTTAATGGTGAAGCAGATGAGAGGATCTTTTGAGCTTGTTTCCAATTCTACCTCACTTGTGAAAGGCATGCAACTTCTTTCCATTCATCACAAAAGCATATATGCACCATCAAAAGGAGATGTCATTTGTTTTCTTGAACCTTGAACTTTTGTTCATGCACTAGGGCACAATTCTTAATGTAGCTAAATGCTACAAATGGGTACCCACGTGTCACATGAGGGTAACCCATCACCGGCACGGGTCTGATGGATACGGATAAAATTTTATTTGAGTTCTACAGACAACATTTTCTTGGACCCATGCCCAATCCACCTTGGGCCTGGTATACCCAAGGGTAACCCCCACCCCCTACATTCCCCTTTCCCTTTTTTTTTCCTAGCCTACCATACAACAAATAACAGCCTTCACTTTCATTACTTTAAATTTCATGGCACCTTTAAACATGACTACATGGAACCACATTAACTGAACAAAATATAGATAACTAGGATTATAAAGAAGCATAAAAAAAGTACTTCACTAAACCAAGTTAGTCTTAAACAAAATCTCTAACAATGAAATGGAAACACTATTCATAAGATAAAACTAGACATAATATGAGAACTCAAACTTGAACATTAGAGAAACTTCAAAAGATACATCTTTCCTAAACAGCGTTCTAGATGCTTGCTCAAATTTAAAGTTCTATGCGAAAGCTATATGGAACATGTACAGTGGTACATGACTTACACCTGCCTTATCGTCATTCTCATCAAATTTAAACTCTTTGTAAAGCTTATTCTAATAATCCCAAGTGTTTATCTGTAGATATATTCATGTCCGACTCGCTCTTAACTAACTTAGGCAAAATATAGTAACAAATGTATGGGTAGATAAAATGAATGCTCCCAATTGTATGGCCTCAGGCCGGCTTTACGCGCAAGTCATGGATAGGTTTTTGTCAGATCTATGTAGCAGGCAAGATGAGCTAAAGCTCAAATTTGAAATGGCCGTAATTGAAATGCAACAAAAACATAGATTATGTTACGCCCCAGACATTCAGAACGTTAGACACTCACTCGATCAGTTACACTAAGACAATAATATCCTCACAACAAAAATGAACAACTATCATCAAAGCAACTAAACCATCAATCAAACAATACTCTTAGTAGATTGTCATAAATGGAACATCAAATCCAGGTTCAACAATTTTTAAATAACAATATTCACCCACGCAAGGGTTCTAATGATCAATACTAATTAAACTCAATTTCCCTAGCTGGACTCTAATCCATACTCAGGTAACCTAATCCTGGTTATTATTTGTAGAAGGGAAGTCAAATGAAAGTGAGCTTTAGAGAGCCAGCAAGGTCAATCAAGGATTAAAAATAGAGCGACTCGAATGATTTTTCATACACAGCTAAATGATAATTTTAAAAAGGATTTTTAAATAAAACCATAACATTTCGATCTAGACATATGGAAGAGTGCTAACTCAATCTTTAAACTTCAATAAACATTTTAGTTACAATTAAATAGAACAGATAACATTGACCATGAGCAGTATAGAATAGCAAAGTCACCCCGACAGTGTTCAGATACACTTTGCATATGCATATGTACATTAACCAGTCCATTTAAGTACTAGTTTCAGCTCAAACCAAACAAACCATCTTTATAACGCCAACAATATAGACCGCCCTTATAACTCTTCATATTTACTATCTCACGTCAATGTTCAGAAGAAATAAACACAATATAAAACGTTTTATGATGACCAAATCAATAAAATATATAAGAATTGAAAGAATTTCAGACGATAGCTTTAAGGCTCAAGATAGGGTCTCATGGAAGATTTTCAAAGTAGTTTTTTTTATGATAAATTGAAGTTCTATGAAATTCGACAGCAAATAAAAATAAAATGTATGAAATCAAATATGATAAATTGGGTTTCTCGTAGAATCCATTACATTTAAATGAAAATCATAGAATTAGAGTTCAACAAAATTTGTAAAACTGTTATAATAAAACATTTGATTGAATTCAAAACAATGAAATAAGGTTTTGATGAAATTCCTTACCTCGATCCGAAGCTATGCGAAGCTAAGAAACCTCGATCCGGATCCTTCTGAATCAACCTAAATTGAGTAATTCCATGATCAGAATAAATCTAACATCTTAACACTATGAGTCCAATGCTTAAATGTTTCTCATGCTAACACTCTCAACTCAACCTAAATCAAAACGAGTCCTACGTATGACCGGTACCCAACCGAAAATTCAGCACACTCCTAAAGGCATAATTATACCCTAAAATTCACAAAAAATTCTAATAAACACTTATATAGCTTAAATACAAGAAAAGCACAAAAATATTCATTGATACTTCAAACCAAATTTCCATAATTCTTATAATAGTTTTAGAATTTATAAGAAAAGTACAGAAACTAAAATGCTTTGTAACCATTTTAAAATCATCCATTTTGTTAAATCAAATGCGACACCGATAAAGGTACTAAATCAACTCGAAAATTTATGAAACTTCAAATGAAACTTTTTTCTACTATAGAAACATCACTATATTTTTTTTCTTCAGAATTTAATATAAAATTTAAAGACTCAACGAATTTTAGAAAATTTAAAATTTCATCAATTCTTAAAAATACTAAAAGCTTTCAGAAAAATCTGTTATACTGATTTGGCCCCACAAGCCTTCGTCCAGTCCCCGAGCACTCCATACAAGGAGACCTGCTCGAGCCTTTCATTAACTAGCTAGGTTCGGGTGCTAGCTCAAATCACAGTACAGATTCAAAATCCTTCAAGGTTTCCAATGATTACAAGTGAAAATAAGATTTACAATTGAGATAGAACAACACACTCCTTTACGAGTAGATAATACAATGAATACAACAAGGCTAAGCTTTCTTAGGTGGAAAGATCTATAATCTTTCAAGAACTAAACCAAGAAGCTTGCTTTTTTACTTTCTCAAAGTATGAACTCACTCAATGAAGAATAGATTAAAGTGTGAATTAAGATGAGAGAGTATTTTTGAGAAGTGAGAGAGATTTTTTAGAGAGATAATTAGATTGGCAATAAATGCTCTCAAAGTCCCCTTTTATTCTAAAAGAGAATAAGACCATTAAAAAGGGATGACATAAAGTTTGATTCGAATGAAATTTTAAGTTGATTCGAATGCAAAACATCTTTGAAGAATTTGGTCAAATGAATATGAGATTCATTCGAATAAAATAGACAGAGTTGAGAGATGTTGAAGCCAATTAAGGATTGAGTTGAATGAAAATTACTTTTCATTCGAATGAAAAAGTTGCTTTGAATGAAAACTTTGGCTTCGACCAACAATCTTTGCTTCGAAAACAATTTTTAAAACTTGACAAGAAGAACCTGAAGGATCAATTCGATTGAAATCATATTTTCCTTCGAATGAAAACTCATTTTGAGATAAACTTCTTGGTTTGTTCTTTACTTGATTTTTCTGAAAGATCTTTAAGAAAGACTTAGAAAAAATTATAGTAATGATAAAAATACTCTAAGTCCAGTTCTGAATCTTCGTCCAAGTCCATCATGTCCAAGTCCAAACAATGTTCCTTGTATTTGTTGGAGTATAATAGATTATCAAAAATAATCTATAAAATAGATTAATAATAGATTAATAATTATGTTAGATTAATGTTAGAGAAAGTAATTTTGGAATCATCAAAATCAATCAAGTCAACAATCTCCCCCTTTTTGATGATGACAATATTAATATAACATAAAATAACATACTCCCCATGGATTAGATAACTAAACTTAAACAAACAACCAAAAAGCGAACTACTATTAACAAAAATTCACAGTTTAAGAAGTTACAATGAGATTTTCTCCCCCTTTGTCAAATCAAAAAGAGGGAAAAATCAATCTAATAACTAAAAAGAAAAATCTACGGTCTTCGACGGGCACCCTGAGCTGATGAGGAAGGATCTGGAGGTGGAGGGTGAGCAATAATGGGGACTTCAACAATTTCCACTACACGAGGAGAGCGCAGCATCAGAGGATTGTAGAAAAGATGTGGATTGAAGAACCATTCATCACCTTCGGTGCCGGTGTGATGAGAGGAAAAGATGTCCGAACGAGTGACCAGGAAGCCATGCGCTTGATCGAATATCGATGGGCTAGGTAGCGGTTCTGCTCAGTCAAAATGCTGGAAGTGAGATAACCTTGGTGACAGTGAGCTTGAAGGACGGCTTCCTGTTGGCGGTGGAGGTCGTGCTGAATGTGACTTAAGCTCTCAAAAATTAGAGTGTTGTTAAGAGGAAGGGAGATGACGTTTGAAACAAGTTCGTTTAGAAGAGTGTGAAAATTAATTTGGTTGGAGAGGAGCTAAGTTGAGGATTGGTGAAGGGACTGCCAAAGAGAAGAAAGCTCGTTAAGAAGGGCTGTATGATTGGTAGTGACAGAAGCGGCTAGGGTAGTTTGAGATTCAAGAATAATTTGAACAGTGTTAGAGAGACGAGAGAGCTAGTCAGAGAGGTCGGTGGTGTCAGAAGATAGAAAATCATCAAAATTTAAGTTGGAAATCTGGAAGGGAGCTAAAAAGAGGGTTGGAAGGGTAAGATGGTGTGGCCAAGGTGGTGCGAAAGAAAAAGGGTCAGTAGGTAGCGGTGGTGGGGAAGGGTCAGTAGGCGGTGGTGGCAGAGAGGAAGAGGGTAGGAGTAGGAATTAATTCAGGTGTGGAAGTCGACTCGAAAGGTGCTACTCTCTCAAGAGAATGAGTATGAGTAACTGGGTCAGTGCGAATGGTAAAACCGCACGACGAAAGGAAGTCTCATCAAGAATGTGCCTGCTAGGAATAGAGACACATTTTGAGACGGTAGTTGGAAGAGGTACGTTAAAATAATGAAAAACTTTGGTCAGAATAAGACCAAAGGGAACATGAGCAGAAGATTTCTTTTTACGGGCATCCATCACAAGTAAGAGTATGTCCGCAATGTTTAATGGTGAGCCTCGAATGAAATGGGTAAGATGGATAAGATCAAGGTAAGTAAAGGTGGAAAATGAACCGAAGCGCCCTGAAAGGTTATAACAGAGAATAAGGTGGAGGACTCGGTATAGGGGGGAAAGGTCACTAAGGTTAGGTTTGCGGGGTCGAGAAATGGAGGGATTATTATGTAAAGTTTGAGTTTGTTGGAAAGGGGTAAAGGGGCTGCTAGTGCACCATGTGTTGCTGGGAAAGACTATGAGAGAAGACTGGTTGGTGAAACCTAAGATCTGGTCCAAGGTGGAGGCATCGAGGCGATTGCAGACCCTATTTACGTAGGTATCAGGATAGGCTGAGGTAAAAGAGTTAAAAGTCATATTTGAATAAAACATGCGTACTCAACAGGGATAGTAAATTGAAGGAGGAGATAAAATGGATGGGCACCCCATTTGATCAAATAATGGCGCGACACCAAGTTGGGTCATGAGGTTGACATCACTAGGGTGACCTGGCATGACCTCCCTACTGACGTAGTTCGTATAGAAGTTCACTTGGTCTTCAGCAAATTCAAAAAAATGGGGTATATGGAGAATTTCTGTGCGGGAAGAATATGGACATGTGGGTGGTGGACACGTAGGTTGAGAGGCAGAAGAAGAAGATGGAGTAGAGGAATGAGGAGGAGGAGGAGCAGTAGACGGTTGGTGTGAAAGAGTTGAGGAGGGTTGACGAGTTCTACAACGAGTTGGAATGACTTCGGGCTGAGGTGGAATGACTGAGGCTGAGGTGGAATAACCTCAGCCTCGTCATTGTCTGAGGTGGCTTGCAAGATAAGATGATGACGATGTTGAGGGCGCGTAGACGGATCCATAGTCGACAAGAGTACTAGAGGGAGAAAACTGGGTATATATATATATAGATGGAAGGATTCATTCGAATGAAAACTGTTTTCATTCAAATGAAATAGTTGTGAGTCGAATGAAAAAATCCATTTTCATTCGACCAAAATGGCAGAAGCAAAGAAACACGGTCCGGATAGGAACATTTCATTCGAATGAAAACCTATTTATTCGAATGAAAACATTTCATTCGAATGAAAGAGTTTTATTTGAATGAAAACTTTTCATTCAAAGGAAAAGTTTTCGATCGCAAGGAAAACCTTTTGGGTTTTATTCGAAGGAAATCCTTTTCCTTCGAGAGAAAAGATCAGAGAAGAGCATTAAAAGATAAACGACAAGCAATTAGCTAAGATCACACATTCCTAAGCGACGACGAAGAGAACAAAAACTAGATTCAGCTAAAGGTTTGGTAAAATATTTGCAAACTGATCCCCCGAACCAACTTTCTTGAGTTCGATTAAACCTTTCTGAATGTTGTCTCGAAGAAAGTGATGACGAATATCGATGTGCTTAGTGCGAGAGCGGTGAACATGATTTTTACTAATATCAATAGCATTACTATTATCGCACATGATGGGAATATGATCTAGGGAAACACCAAAATCCCGTAAGGTTTGACGCATCCGCAGAACTTGGGCTCAACAACTGCCAGCTACAACATATTCAGCTTTGGCTGTGGAAAGCGCTACGGATCTTTGTTTCTTACTGTGCCAAGATACAAGAGATTCACCGAGAAATTGACAAGTACCACTGGTGCTTTTACAATCAACAAGACAACCGGCATAATTAGAATCAGAAAACCTAACAAGATCGAAGGAAGAATTTCGTGGATACCAAAGTCCTAAATTTATCGTCCCAGAAAGATATTTAAAAATACGTTTAACGGCGATAAGATGGGATTCTTTGGGACAAGCTTAAAACAGGCACAGATGCATACACTAAACATTATGTTAGGTCTAGAGACAGTAAGATAAAGTAAGCTACTAATCATACCGCGATAAAGCATGTGATCAACATCTTTACTAGATTCATCTTTAACAAGATTAATACTAGGAGAGATAGGGGTACCTCTAGGTTTAGCATTATCCATACCAAACCTTTTCAAAAGCTCCCGCGTGTACTTGGACTGATTAATGAAAATTCCTTCCTTTGATTGCTTGATTTGAAGTCCAAGGAAAAAGGTAAGTTCTCCCATCATGCTAATCTCGAATTCCCTGCACATATTCTCAACAAATTCTTGGCACAGATCATCATTAATGGCTCCAAAAATAATATCATCAATGTATATTTGAACAATAAAAATATGCGAATTTCAAGATTTTGTAAAAAGAGTAGTATTGACTTTGCCGCGAGAGAATCCATGATCAATAAGAAAGCTGCTAAGACGATCGTACCAAGCTCGATGAGCTTATTTAAGATCATAAAATGCCTTTTTTAATTTAAAAACATGAGTGGAATATTTTTCGTTTTCAAAGCCGAGAGGTTGTTTAACAAAAACTTCCTCCTGAATTACCCATTCAAGAAAGCACTTTTCTTGTCCATTTGAAAGAGTTTGAAATTCATGCGACATGAAAATACCAAGAGCATTCGGATAGCTTCAAGTCAAGCAACAGGGGCAAAAGTTTCATTAAAATCAATCCCTTCAACTTGATTGTATCCTTGGGCTACTAGTCGAGCCTTATTTCGAACAATACGACCATCTTCATCAAATTTGTTTCGAAAAACACACTTAGTGCCAATGACCTTTTGTTGAACAGGAAGCGAGGCTATTGACCAAACATCGCTTCTTTCAAATTGAATTAATTATTCTTGCATGGCAAGAATCCACCAATAATTTTTTAGAGCCTCAGAAATATTTTTAGGCTCTATTTGAGAAAGAAAAGCAAAATCAGAGCATAAAAGATCTACCGAAGATCGTGTCATTACTCTACTCTCAACATTACCAATGACTTGCTCCATCGGGTGACTGGAGGAATATCTCCAACTTTTGGAAAGTGGCTGAGTCTCGGTATTGTCTTTGTGAGATGACGTTGAACACTCTCCTTCATTTGAGGAAACATTTAGCTTGTTGTTTAAGTCGAAGGAGAGTTCCTCATTGTCATCACCTACATGCTTACCTTGAATTTTCAATGTTAGATTCTTCAAATACAACATGCATGGATTCTTCGACTGCAAGGGTCCTACGATTATAATTCTATATGCTCTACTTTTTAATGAATAACGAAGAAATATACCGCATCAAATTTTGCATAAAACTTACCCAAGTTCTCACGAATGTTCAAAATAAAACATTTACAACAAAAAACCTTCAAATAATCAATTTTTGGTTTTCGATTTGAGAAAATTTTGTCAGGAGTTTTATTAAGGTTTGGTCTCATAAGAACCCTATTCAATACGTAACATGAAGTGTGATGGCTTTAGCCCAAAAATATTTTGGGAAGGAATTTTCATGAAGCATTGTTCTGGCCATCTCTTGAAGAGTTCGATTCTTTCTCTCGACAACCCCATTTTGTTGGGAAGTTCGAGGAGCAGAAAACTCATGAGCAATGCCATTTTGTTCATATAAAGGTATAAAATCTTTTTCAAATTCACAGCCATGATCACTTCTCATTTTCGCAAGTTTCAACTCTTTCTCATTTTGTAGAAGCTTTACAAGGTTAAAGAATTTTTCAAAAACTTCATCCTTATGAGTCAAAAAAAAAACCCAGGTGTATCTTGAAAAATCGTCAACGATGACGAAGGCATAAAATTTTCCACCTAGGCTAGCATTTCTTGTAGGGCCAAAAAGATCGAAATGAAGGAGTTGAAGAGGGCGAGAGGTAGAAAATAATGTTTTTGGCTTGAAAATATGTTTTTGACTCGTTGCCGTATTAACAAGCATCACAAACCTTTTCCTTAACAAACTTTAACTTTGGTAAGCCTCTGACAAGCTCTTTCAAGAGAAGTTTCTTGATTAGATCCATATGCACATGATCTAATCTACGATGCCACAACCAAATATCATTTTGTTGAACAGAAAGACATACTTCACGAGAAGAGTCTAATGCATTAAAAGACAAAGTGTAAATATTACCATCTCTCTTACTAACCAAGGTACCTCCATCTGAGGAATGACTGATCAGGTAGTGGTCACCTTCAAAATGAACTTTGTGTCCACTATGAATTAGTTGACTGATGCCCATCAAATTAAACTTTAAACCGTCAACTAAATACATCCTCAATGGCAATTGAACAGATAGCAATTTTACCTTTACCGATGATCTTCCTATTTGAGTTGTCTCTGAAAGTAACAAGACCATCATCTTTGGAGTGATATGAGAGAACAGTGAACGATCACCTGTCATATGCCGTGAACATCTGTTGTCAAGGATCCATTTGTTTGAATCCACTTTTGCTCTCAAGCATACCTACAACAGATTCTGGTTTCGTTCCTTTAGGTACCCACACTTTCTTTGATCCTGAAAGATTACATAGACAAGATTTTGACACCGAAACTTGCTTTATTTATTTTTATTGACAGACAAAGATAGTTGATTTCAAGCTACTTTATGGGGACCGTTTTTAAGTAAGTGATCCTTTGTGTTACACACAGTACATAGTGTAAATGGTAAGCAGGAAGATAGATTTTTGTTAAAGAAAATTTTATAATCCTTTTGCTTTTTTGAAGGATCATAACCAATTCCACTCTTTTCAAAAACACATCTTTGTCTTCCCAAAAGTATATCCAGATTTTCTCTTCCTTGTGTAAATTTTGAAAGTGTGAGATTCAGATCTTCAATGTGTTTTTCTAAATTCTCTTCTTGTGTAGAAATTTTCTCCAGTTGGGATTTTAAAAACTCGCTTTCTACAGAGATTTTTACACTTTTGAGAGATTGGATTTCTAATGACAAATATGAATTTTCCTTCTTAGAAGCAATCAGATCATCTTTTAAAGAAACATTTTCAGAAATATAGAACTCAACCTTTTCGTCTAGTTCTTCCTTTTCACCTTCAAGCTCTTCAATTGTGTTTATCAAAGAAAGAGTCTTCTTTTTAAGAGCAGCATTTTTAAGTTTTAACTTCTCATGGTTTTCACTGAGTTCAAGAAACGCTAACTCAAGTTTATTATCATAAAAAATTTCAGCACTGATTACCTTATCAGAGTGATCATCCTTGGCCATAAAACATAGCTGAGCTACGTCATCGTCTTCGCTCTTCTCTTTGTCACTCTCATCAGAATCATCCCAAGTCAGCAGAGCTTTTCTGGGTTTGAATTTCTTTTCTTTGATCTCTCGGCTGCTGCTGCTTGTTGACTTATTCTTGAGCTGCGGGCAGTACTTTTTGATGTGTCCAGTTCTACCGCATTCATAGTAAGCGTCAGGATTTTCTCTTGCATTCCAATCACCATTGTTTCTTTGATGTGACTGGGTTGTCTAACTCCATCTGATCTTTCCATCTCGCTGGCTCGTAAGGAACTTCTTGAACTTACGAGTGATGAATGCCATTTCTGGATCAGAGTCATTGCTGCTCTCTACAGGCTCATGAGAGGCCTAAGCTTTGAGAGCTAGATTCTTCTTCTTCAAAGCGGTCTCTTCCTCGTCATGAATCTTCATCGTGATTTCATGAGTCATTAGAGAACCCACAAATTCTTCCAACTTTAGCACAATCAAGTCTTTGCTTTTTGAATGGCTGCGAGTTTTGCTTCCTATCTTTTGGGAAGAGATCTAAGAACATTTTTTAAGATCTCCTTTTCTGGGTATGATTTTCCCAAGAGCTTGAGCCCATTTATAATGAGAGTGAACCTGGAGTACATCTCATGTATGGACTTGTTCATACCCTATTCTGGTCGCACCCCAGGACCCGCTAAGGGACCCACTTTGCACGACACATCACCCAGTCAGCGGTCAACTTTTCAACGCTCGAGAGCCGGTCAAAGCAACGCATGCTCAAGTCACGTGAACCACTTCGTGAAGCGACCTCGGCGTGCCTTCCACCTTGGGGGTCGGCCACCCCAAGGGGTCGGCCACCCCAAGGGGTCGGCCACCCTTGGGGGTCGGCCACCCTAAGGGGTCGGCCTCCCTTGGGGGGTCGGCCACCCCAAGGGGTCGGCCTCCCTTGGGGGGTTGGCCACCCCAAGGGGTCGGCCACCTGCCTTGAAGACCGACGCCGTCACCTTTGACCGTGCTCCGTTGTCACGACGACCGTCGCTCGCGGCCGCACTCCGCCATAGTCGCGACGACCGTCGCTCTCGGCCGTGCTCCTTCGTCGCGATGACCGTCGCTCGTAGTCTCGATGACCGTCACTTGTGGCCGCTCTGTCGCCATGACAACCGTCGCTCACGGTCGCGCGCCATCCACGCAACGACCCTTGTCGCTCGGAGATCACTCTGCGACCCTCGTCGCCCGCACTCAACCGCGCCCATGCGCTGCAATCATGTTATATGCTTACGGGATAGGCTACTCCTCCAGGACACTATCTCCGCCAGGGTGCCTGCGTGACTGGCCTACGTGCTCTGGCACTGGGGGCTCGCGTCGGCACCCCTAAGGACTATGACCCCCGGGTCACTCCGAGATGGGAGCAGGTCTTCGGAAGGGCATCTTGCCTAGTCCACCTGGCAGCTGGGCGTCGGGTCTTCCCCACCGCTGCCAGGCCTGTGGGATTCAGTAAGGGCTTGGACTGGAGGCTGGGGCAACGGGCTACTCTGACCATGCTACCGCGGCATGATCAGTCTCCTCAGACAGGCAGAGAGATGTCGCAAGGGCAGGGCAGCACGAACTTAGGGACCGGCAGTCCAACGGAGGGTCAGTGCTTTGGCCCCCTGGCGACGTGTCGTTCCCAGGGGGTGACACATGTCAACTTATGACACATGCACATTTTTGCCTATAAATAGTGGACTTTGGAGCTTTTTCAAGGATCTTTTTCTCATTTGGACTTTTCACTTTCTCTCTAAAAAGACATTCTCTCTGGAATTCTAGTGAGAGAAATACACTTGGACTCCCGTCTACGGACCCTTGACGCTGCACCCTATCACGGACTGTAGACTGTCGGTCCTGTTCATCGTCACCCTGCCTGCGCAGCGCTGCCAGCCCTCACGACCTGTCTGGGGAGCCTTGCCCTCGGCCCTTACGCCGTCCTTGCTGTCTCCCGCGTTGCCTACCTGGAAGCTGACTCAGACCGCATCCTTTGTGGCACCTCCACGTAGCATCGAACCATTTTCCGCATCATCATTTTGGCGACTCCGCTGGGGAGGTGAGCATCGTATTGCGGTTTGCACATCTTCCGGACTTAGGCATCATGCCTGTGCAACGGAGAGCTACCAGGGCAACCAGCCAAGGACCCAACCCCGCCATGCAAGAACACCACCTCGGTGATCAGGAAGAGACTAGCGCCACGCGGCTCCAAGACCAGCTGCCAACCACTACCCCCGACGTGCAAGTGCTCGTAAGTGCAGCCATCCAGCAACTCACTCCAACCATCACCACTCTGCAAGATTCACAGACCACTCTACTAGCCGCCATTATGGAGATGCAAAAATCCATACAAGCCCTGGCCTCGCAGCAGGCCGCTCCATCAATCCAGCCTTCAGGACCGGGGCCAGCTTTTGACGTCGCCCCGGCCCCAGTGTCGCGACTACCGCCGCCTTGGATATCCAGACCCTTGGCGGTAGGGCTCGCAACACCCTCGCCACCAGTAGCCGACACATCTCCTTCTGCAGTGCCGCCCCGCAAGCTACACACGGATCTCGGGCCAGTCTTGCAGCAGATTCTCCCCGCTGTCACACCATCTCATCCGACGCCGGCAAGAAGCTCCTCTGAAACGCATGACTCCATCGAGATGGAACCTAATCCCTATCCAACTGAGCAACACCAAACCCCCGGCCAAGTGATAGACATGTCTCGCCAACCCACACTCGCCCCTGCACAGCTGCCCTTGCCAGCACCTGCACTATACCAACCCTCCCATGTCCCCGTTCATCAAGCCGTACCATCTGGGGGCTCGGGGGCTCGCGACGCACCAGGCGGTCATCACCCCTTGACCGGCAATGAGGCACCATCCTCCAACTATGTCACTCGGTCAGATTTGGAAGCCCTTGTCCGTCGCCTGTCGAGGAATTCCGAACCGGACTCCTCAACCCGTCTAACCGGACACGCCCCGTACGCCAATGATATCGCCATCGCACCCTACCCCCTCAAGTACAAGCAACCAAACTTTGTGCTCTTCAACGGACGTGAGGGCAACGCCCGTGAGCATCTAACAAGATTCGCAGGCTCCTTGGAGCAGTATGGTACAGGAAGCAGCTTAAAGTTGAGAGAATTCCACAAATCCCTTACAGGCTTGGCTTACACTTGGTATCACCAGATCCCCGCAGGGACCGTCCACACCTGGAACGACATGGTCCAGCTGTTCTTAGACAAGTTTCATTACGAGACCGAGCGCGTGACTATCGTTGATATTGCTGGCATTCGCCAGAACCAGGGAGAAGACTTGAATAAATATGTGCATCGTTTTCATCTCAAGTGCCTTGAGTGCACAGATTTCAGCAAAGACGAAACGTTGGTTCCCATATGCATCAAAAATATGATTGACGTCTACCGAGTGCATATCGAGAACCTACAGTTAAGGTCATGGGGACACCTCAAGGAGACAGCCCGACGAACTTACGAGACAGTTGGTCCTGTCAAGTCATGGAAGCCTCGACCGCAAAGTACGCTGTTGGCCTCAGCAGATACACCTATCACTCAGCGTAGCAACAACAACAACTATGCAGGCTTCAAGCGTCAGCTTCCAGATGGGGACCAAGGCTCCGACAAGCGAAGGCAACAAAGGCCTGCACCTGACTATCCCTGTGATCTGAATACAGTGAAGGAACTCTTGGCGGAATGGGTGGCGCATGACAAAAATTTCCAACTGCCACCAATGCGGACCAACATCACAGACGAAGAAAAGGCCAGGCCCACCTACTGTCCTTTCCATCGAGCCCTTGGCCATCCGCTCAAAAATTGCAATGCACTGCGAACCATCTTTGCAAGGAAGGTAGCGTCGGGCGACCTGCAGCTACGGAAGAACAACGATGTACGCAAAGATCCCTACCCACCGCATCGCAACAATAGGGAGCACCAGGCCCTTATGGCTGTCACTGACCATGTCGAGCCTGTAATCCACGAAGCCCCGGCAGAGCCCATACTGACCCTCGTGCCTCCTCCAGCTAAGCAGTCGATGCCTTCCTTTCGACAGATGACGAAGATCAAAAGTTTTTTTGATGAAATGGGGTTTTCACCCGCCGCCCGGACTTATCTTTCCAATTGCCTGCTCGAGGTCACCACCGGCCTCGGTCCCGAATGCTTCGCCGTCCAGGCTGAATTACGTCACATCCCCTCCACGGCCTTAGTCTTCTCGGATGAAGACTCGCCGCCGGTCGAGCATCACAATCGGCCGCTGTTTTTAGAATGTACTGTTAATGGCACGGGCTTCCGTCGTGCCTTGGTTGATTGCGGCGCCTCGATCAACATCATACCTCTCATCACCCTGCAACAGGCCGGCATTCCCCCAAGGAAAATCATCCGTGACCCCGTCAAGATTACCGGCTTTGGACAGGGTCCTCAGTCGACCCTCGGCCATATCACTGTCGACCTCATGGTCGGAACTGTCCGTCGCGACACTACTTTTCACGTAATAGACAGCGAGTCTGCCTTTCACCTCCTGCTCGGGCGACCATGGATCCATGTTAACAAGGCCGTTCCCTCAACATACCACCAATGTGTGAAGCTGGTAGCCGGTTCTACGGGACATGAGGTAGCAATGACAATCCCTGCAACCAAAGCCCCCTTTGAATGCGCCGAGTCTTATTTCGCCGAGGCCTCCTTCTTCACTAATTTCGCCGAGGATGGTGAGAATGCTACTCATATACATTCTACCAGGCTGCCAACTTGGGATGAGCTGTGCGGGGACAAGCCTCCCAAGGCCAAAACCGAGAAAAGTAACAAGAATAATGGGTCAACCCCACCGCTTCCGCCTGCTGCCACGACCAATTCCCCCCTTCTTCCCCCAAGTCCAAGAAGCAAAAGGCTGAGCCGGCCTTTCAACGTATCGTCAAGGACGGCAAAATCATCTATCAATTATGACGGTATGCAGGGGCTCCAGGCGGTCCCTCATCAGACCCCCTCGACCCCGACCCCCTTGGAGAGACTGAATGGTGCCGCACGGCCGAGCATTGCCAGCCAGATCCTGACCTCACCCCCGGCGCGGCACCACCTTGCTATGAGGACGGCCCTCGACCACAGGCTGAAGATATTGAAGAAATCAACCTGGCCGACCCGGGCGAAGAACCGCGGCACACCTACATTGGCACAAAACTCGCCCCCGGCCGAAGAGAGGAATTGGTTTCCCTCCTGCACGAGTATCGTGATGTCTTGGCATGGAGCTACAATGAGATGCCCGGACTGGATCCTGCCTTAGTCACACACCATCTCAACATTGCTACCGGATCCATCCCTATCCGACAACACCCGCGGACATTCCGCCCCGAGCTCGAATTGAAAATCAAGCAAGAGATTGAACGCCTTCTGCAGGCAGGCTTCATCGAACCTATCACTCACCCTATTTGGCTGGCTAATGTCGTCCCTGTACAAAAGAAAAATGGCCAAGTCCGCGTCTGTATTGACTTTCGGGACTTGAATAAGGCGTGCCCCAAGGACGAGTTTCCACTACCCAATATCGACATGCTTACGGAGGCCGCCGCCGGATATGAAACTTTATCTTTCATGGATGGGTTCGCAGGTTATAATCAGATTCGCATGAACCCCGACGACAGCGCCAAGACAGCCTTCCGCACTCCTATGGGTAATTTTTGTTGGAAAGTTATGCCTTTCGGCCTCAAGAATGCGGGTGCTACGTATCAAAGGGCTATGACAGCAATATTCCATGACATGATACACCGTACTGTGGAAGACTATGTCGACGATCTTATTATCAAATCCAGGAAGGAAAGTGATCACCTCACCGACCTTCAAGCGGTCTTTGATCGTTGCCGCCAGTATAACATGCGGATGAATCCATTGAAATGTGCCTTCGGCGTCTCCTCCGGCAAGTTCCTCGGCTTCTTGGTCAGTCGACAGGGCATCGACGTTGACCCTTCGAAAGCAGCCTCCATCCAAGAAATGCCCTCCCCCAAGAACACAAAGCAACTGAAGAGCTTCCTCGGCAAGGTCTCTTACCTCCGACGCTTCATACCCGCACTGGCCGAGCTCATTACGCCATTTCAACACTTGACGCGTAAAAGCGCACCATGGAATTGGGGTGCGCCCCAACGGCAAGCATTTGAACGGATTAAGGCGGTCCTCATGTCACCGCAAACCATGGTCGTACCACAACGGGGCATCCCACTCCTACTCTACCTGACTTCCACACCCAGATCCATCGGGGCTTTGCTTGCCCAAGAAGTCGAAGGTGTCGAGCGTCCTGTTTATTACCTCAGTAGAGTGATCAGGGGCCCGAAGCCAACTACTCCGAGCTCGAGAAACACTGTCTAGCCTTGGTGTACGCCTCACAGAAATTCAGACATTACTTTCTGGCGCACCAGATCACACTCGTCACCAAGGCTGACCCACTCCGTTACATGCTTACGCGTCCCGCCCTGTCTGGTCGACTCACCCGGTGGTTGTTGCTATTGGCCGAATTCGGTTTATCTATCAAGAATCCTACAGCTCTGCGGAGCCAAGCACTTGCAGACCTCCTGGCCTTCTTCCCACGCCAACAATGTGAACCGATATCGGATCAACTGCCTGGGGAGGAGACAGCCCTGATCACCGACATCGATGAACTGTGGACGCTTGAATTCGACGGCTCTGCCACTAGCAAAGGTCCCAATGGCACACCCCTCCGGCAAGGGGGTGCCGGCATAGTCCTCCGGGCACCAGACGGTGTTACCACTTCATTATCTTTCAAACTTGCATTCCCGGTGTCTAACAACGAAGCTGAATACGAGGCACTTGTCATTGGCCTCATGATCGCCGTCAGTATGGGGGCTAAGGCGCTGTGTGTGAAAGGAGATTCAAATTTGGTCATGAAGCAGGCGGACGGGGAGTTCGCGGTCAAAGAACCAGCCTTGGCACCTTATCGTGCCTTGGTGCAACACTTGGAAGGAAGACTCGGCCATGTCCAGTATGAACATCACAATAGGTGCCACAACAGACATGCGGACAGCTTGGCCACGATCGCGTCAAAGATAGAGGTCGATGGTGAACAACGGATGCTAACCATCGTCAAGAGAATGGAACCATGCACAGCACTGAACCTAGTCCCGAGGGACGTTACTGCGGACGATTGGAGGCAACCGATTATCGACAAACTTAAAGCGCCATCTCTTGCTCATGCCTCCACCCTTACAGACTTTTCAATGATGGGAGATGTCTTATACAGGCGGTGTCCCGGAGGCACTCTAGCCAGATGTTTGGCACCGGAAGAGGCAAAGCACAAATTACAGCTCGGCCACCAGAAGTGTTGTGGCCTCGACGGTCCCCCTCTATATCGTCGCCTCCAGCGTATGGGCCTATATTGGCCATCCATGGCCAAGGACGCCTCGGATATACAAAAGGATTGTCCCGAGTGCTTGTATGCACCCGACGGTGCAGAAGCTCTTGTCATTGACATCGAAGGTGACTGGCGCCAGCCTTTCATCCAGTATTTATCCCACGGGATTCTACCACCTGACCGCGGCTCAGCACGATCCATCAAGCGCAAGGCAGTCAAGTATTTTGTGACGGAAGGCGAGTTGTTTCGCAAGGGATTTTCGGGACGCACCCTGCGATGCTTGCAGGGTGCCCAAGTGGTCAAGGTCATTAACGAAGTACACAATGGTGATTGTGGTGAACATCAAGGCTCCCAGAAGCTGTATGCAGAATTACTAAGATTGGGGTATTATTGGCCGACTATGGAATCCGACTCCATCTCGCATGTCCGACGCTGCCAACCCTGCCAGCGGCACGCCGACAGGATACACACGCCAGCATCCGACTTGCACATGATCTCAGCCCCGTGGCCATTTCATTCTTGGGCCCTCGACCTCATCGGCCCCATCCACCCGCCATTCATGGATCATGGTTGCTACTGAACGCTTTACGAAGTGGGTCGAAGCCGTACCTCTGCGGAGAGCCACGGGAGGTGCCGTTTCTAACTTCTTACGCGACGTCATCTGTCGTTTCGGCATCCCTCGATGTATTATATCTGACAATGGCACGCCATTCATTAACCGAGAGGTTCGAGCTCTCATGGAAGGGTACAACATCAGCCATGCTACATCAACTCCCTATTACCCGCAAGGTAATGGTCAAGCTGAAGCTTCCAACAAGACTTTGCTACGAGTATTATCGCGAATGGTGCATGACGCCGACCGGTCATGGTCCGAACAACTGAATCTGGCACTCTGGGCCTACAGAACATCCCTGCACACAGCGACAAAGGCCACGCCCTTCTCTCTCGTCTACGGGGACGAGTGCGTGGTACCTGCCGAGATCGCAGAACCATCGGCTCGACTTTCTCTAAGCAGCGGTCTCGGAGATGAAACAGCCCGGCTGGCGGCACTTGACGGCCTCGACGAACGACGAGCCACGGCCCTGCGCCGCATGAAGAAGTATCATGAGCAGCTCACGAAAGCTTATGGGAAGACCGTCAAGCCACGTTCATTTATCGAGGGTGACCTTGTTCTTCAAGCCGCCAAACATGTGCGGGCCAACATGTCAGCTCCTAAATTCACGCCAAACTGGGAGGGCCCTTTCACGGTGCACGAAGCCCGCACTAATGGCTCGTACCTCCTGCTCAACCACGACGACGGTCAGGTCTCGGCCCCCATCAACGGCCGCTACCTGAAGAAGTATTATGTTTAGTCACGGCAATGTTCCCCCAGCCCTATCCGCCCGCATCATAGTACTCGCTCTCATAGCATTTTTGTACATGCGACATTGCTTACAGACTTGTATTTTTTGTTGATCTGTATAGCGTTCTACGCTACTCATGTAATGGTGTTTTGTCCCACGTCCTATCAATACAAAGTCATGCTGTTACCTCAACTTCTGCCTAGCTGGCACTCATTTTCAACCTATGCTTCCTAAGTCACTTTCTACGGGCGGGAATGGGAGAACATTCACAGGTAACCAAAATGCGCAAGACATTCAAAAAAAAAAGAGAGAGAAACCGAACACAACATACAATAAGCCAAGACCATCGAAAATATATACATATACATCAAACGTTTACTAGCCGTCGTTAAGCGCTACAACTACAGCAAAGTAACATACAAGCTATGAAAGTCTAGACAACAGCGATGCAACTGGGTGGGAGCTGAATGCCTGAAGTGCCTCCCGCTCCGCTTGTACCTCTGACCATCCAGCATCAAGCTCGGCCTGTCGCCTCAACCGCTCTGACTCTCGCCCGTCCACCTCACCTCGCCGCCTCTGTAGATCGGACAACTGCCTCTGCAAATCGACGAGCTGTCTCTCTATCTCTGCCACCTGCATGTCAATCCCGGCCAACTCTGCGGTAATCTCTGACCGCTCTGCCTCTAATCCTGTACGGCGCCGCTCCAGCAACATCTCCCGCATGACCACGACTGCACGCCTCTCATCCATCTCATGGCTGCCGCTCCTCGACCTAAAGAAATCTGCTAGCCAGTCCAGCTGCATACCTAGTGATGTGAACGGAGCGAACTCTGAAAGCGACCGAGCAACGAACTCTGCAGTCCAACCCGTCGACGGCACACTGGCAAACGGCAGCAACCACTCCATAAACCCGGCAGACACCCACATCCGTAGTACTGGGTTCTCTACCCCCACCTCTCGAATGTCTGCGGGAACGCTGCCTTCACCAGTTCTAACCGGCGCACCGTCTCCGCCGGTAGCTGGAGGCCCCCCCAAGTCGCCACATCCACCTGACCGCTCGAAGACCCTCTACTCATCTCTCCGGCTGTCGCGCCACTGCCGCCCGCTGCAGAAATCTCCGACATTCCACCCGCCCTCTGCGCACCAATCGTGGCTGAGTGCATCGCCAGTAGAGTAGCGCCAACCTCAACCACGGACTCCGGCAATGTGTCGTGCCGTCGCGCCACCACAGCCTGAACCGGTGTCTCCTGCTCACGAACCGAGGCAGCAACAACAGACTCGGGCTCCGCCGTATCACCACCATCACCTCCCACAACCTGCGTCTCCATGCCTGTCCACCAGTCCTCGTCAATGTCAAACATCACTGTATCGCTCCCCTCTCCGCCGTATAGTGCCCCCACCGTTTCCTCAGTAGCAGGCAATGGACTCACCCTCCTCGTCACACCGGCCGCCAATATCTCAACGGCCTCAGTCTCATCACTGTCAACTGATCTGCCGGCCTCGGCTGCCATAGCCTCCTCGCCTTCGATCTCAGTCTCGGCCTCGCTACCCTCCGCGACCGCCTCTTCCTCGTCCCCCTGGCAAAACCGCTGTCAGTTCACAAATTATGATCAATATGCAAACCATATTCATACGACAAAAGAAGGGACAGAAGCAAACCTCAGAGTCTAGCTCCTCTAATACGTCGCGCGGCCTCTTCGCCCCTGATATGTGTGGGGCTGATGTACCGGCACTAGCCTGACGCGCTGTCTCCATCATCCCCACTCGCAATGCCGATAAAGGGCCCTTGCCGGCCCCCGGCACCCTCGGCACCTCGGCAATAAGCTCCTCTCCGCGGTCCTCCCCTGGGGCAGCGTCCCCCAGCTCTCCGGCATCCTCCTCCGCCTCCCTCTCCGAGCTCGGAACAGAACTCCCGGTCACCAGTGACAGCATCCCGCACTGCCTCGCGACTGTGGCCGATATCAGACTCAGGGCTCGGTCGCATGCAAACACATCTACCTGTCGACGTGTGCCTGACGGCTGTGCCAGCCATCCGGCCCAGCTCCCTCGCAGCCGCTCCCACCAATGCGCATAATCCGCTGTCACCGCCCCTGCCACCTCTGTCCCTGGCTGCCTCCACTCTGTCGTCGGTGCCGGCCACTCGCGGGCTCTGTCATATCGTGTATACCCAAAAGCCGTCGCCACACTCCAAGGGCTGTCATAACCGCATGGGGGCTCTAAGTCATACCCGAATGCCAACGACAGACGGTCCGGGCTATACCTCGCCACATAATAGCAGCACTCGGCGGGCTTCCCGCCATCATCTGTCAACACCGGGAGCCAGCCGGGAAAATACGCAACCAATAGCGCCAGCTGTCCTGGCACTAACTCGCCTCTCCTGCTCAGATCTGTCGTCACCTCCTGCACGTGCAGCCATGGCGGCGTACCATATGACGCATGCATCTCCATATAGGGCCGTCGCTCGCATTCCTCCCGTTTGTCTAGAATCTGTGCCAACGGACACCCCGGCCTCCTGATGCCTGCCCAAGCAAACGCCCGAGACCCGCTGCACCACAACGCCACCTGCCGTGACCTGCCTGGACGGGTCACTGTCCCCATCGTCGGTGACGGATGTGCGAGTGGGTATCCATCGGGCCGGTACCCTGGAAAGCACTCGTACAGGTACCTCTGCAAGAACATCCAGTCCACGTACGTCGCCACCTGATACCGACCATATGACCGCTTCACGTCATTCACGAACTGATCTAGCCGCGAATATAACGTGCCCAAATACACCGGAGCCAAGCCGACCCGCCTTCCCTGCGCCATCCGAATGGCCAAGGGAAACACCCTCGGGGAAATGCCATCCTCAGGTGTCCCCTCGAACACAAACCTGCAAGCAACGACCGGCAACATATGTCAGTTTGACGTTCTACATGGCAAGCAGGACATACGATATATTCACGCATAATCACATGACAGTACAAAAATTTACCTCGACAAGAACATAGCCAAAAACGCCACCAACTCGTACCGATCGCTGCCATGATACGGCCCCATCACGAACTGGGCAGCATTGCCCAACCTCTGGCCTGTCCTCGCCTGCGGCGTACCATAGAACTGGCGCAGCCACCCACCGTACGTCCCCTTCCGGTGCTTCTTCGTCTCCGCCAGGATGTCTAGTAGCTGCGTCTGCAACAACCGCTCCTCCCCACTCAACCGGGTCACCCGTGCATCCACCTCCCCGTGTATCGGCAGCCCTGTCAGCATCAACACATCGAGTAACGTCGGCCCGATCTCCCCGAACTCGGTCACGAACGTATGCGACTGCGTGCTCCATCTTGCCAGCAATCGGGTCATCCCTGGCGTATCCCTATATAACTCCAGCCCCCTCGCCGTGATATTGATCGCCGGCAACAGCCCCAGTGCCTGCAACACCTGCGCCCTCTCCGGTGTCTCCACCATATGCTCACACCAAAAGTCCCACCCTACCGGCATCGCACTATGGCCCTTGAACATCACCGGCGACCAAGGTATGTCCTCTCTCCCAATCAACAATGCCGGTACATACCTCGGCGACATCACAGGCGCCTCCGCCAACTCGGCGCGCGAAGGTATGGTGACGACAGCCGAGGCTCCTCTCCCATCGACGGACCACCCCACGGTGTCGTGAACGCTCCGTCTGCCACCCGAATGGCCAACTCCCTCCACAGCTCCCGGTCCGGTACACACGGTACTACTCCCCTCACCCCCAGCAATGTGTTTGTCTTATCCGGCTCCGGATCGTAGGACCTCCTACCGCCATCATCAAAGGTCAATGGCACTGCCGCCTCGACACCCACTGCTGGTATGGCCTCATCGACTGGCGGCGCCGGCACAGGTACAGTCATCATACCCCGCGGCGGTCGCGATGTACCCGCCGCGGCCCCTCGCGGCTTCGCCCACATCTTCTGCCGAACTTTCTTTGCTGCTGGCGTCGCTCCGGGCTGTGAATGGGACTTGGGCCTGTCGGACACCCTGCGTGACCGACCCCCCATGACTGGCCGACCCCCCGTGTGCGGCCGACCCCCCATGCTGGCCGACCCCCCGTGTGCGGCCGACCCCCCATGACTGGCCGACCCCCCTCCGCGGCCGACCCCCCTGTATGGCCGACCCCCTCGCGGCCGACCCCCCATGACTGGCCGACCCCCTCCCCTCGCTGAGCCACCGACCTCTCCTCTCGGCCGACCCCCTGGCCCCGACGACCCCTCGCCCCCTTCCGCCTCTTCTCTCACCATCTCTTCTTCTCTCTCTCTCTTCTCTCTGGCTTTTGTTGGCACAAATGGCGGTGCCTCCCCCTCCCCTTCCTCTCCTTATATAGGGGTGGGCCAAGATGCAATCTTGGCCCCTCATCTACCTTCCCATCCTTTCGCGCTCCCTTTCTTTTTTTCTTTTCTTTTTTTCCTTTTTTTTTTTCTTTTTTCTTCTTTTCTTTTCTTTTCTTTTCTTTTCTTTTTCTTTCTCTTTTCCTTTTTTTTTACGCTCCCGTCCGCCGGCGCCTCGCCACAGTTTGTCGACCACGCGCCGTCGCCACAATGACCGTCGTGCGCGCCCACGCGCCACCTCTACGACCTTCGTCGCACGCATTCACATGACAGCTCCGCGACAGGCCCCGTCGCCCGCGTGCCGTCTCCTTGAACCACGTCGCCCGTGCCAACTCATCGCGCTCAATGCCAATGGTCACTTGATGCTCGTCACCGACCGCGCTCAATTGCCACGACGACATCACTAAGTATAGCCTCGCGACGTTCG